>LPNX010444474.1:0-33086 GCA_001517045.1 Pseudotsuga menziesii
ATAATGGAGTTGCAATACTCTTATATTCTCTTTTGTCTTGTATCATATATTCCATTATATATGATAATCATTTGATAAAGAAGAGATAATTCCTAGAGATGCATCATTGGATTATAATCCCCCCGCCTTTTTCATGCAAGAAGGTGTTTTAATAGAGTTGGTATTTGATAATCTCTCCCTGTTCCTGTAGAGAAGCTTTCGATAAAATGTCAGCTTCTTTGTTGAATTCTCTATAGATGTGTTCAAACCCGACATGCAAGAAATTTTGAATTAAAACTTTGATTTTATGCATCCAACTACCAAGTTGAACAACTTGCAATGTGCATCTACCATTGATTCAATCTATGACAATTTTTTAGTCTCCCATCACTCGCATCTCAGATACGCCGAAATGTTTTGCACATAATAATAACATCCATAAGGCAATAAACTTCGACCTGGTGTTAGTGCCAGGTGCACAGTTTAGCATAAATTTGTAGTGCTTATGTTCATTCAACCATATGAAAACTCCATCTCCCCCATATATATTCCCCTCTTATGACGCCCCATCAAAATATCCTCTGCAACAATCTGTACAAAAAATAGGTGGACTATGTGTTGTATTCTTTTTCCTATCATCTAACACATGTTTCCCATCAAATAACCCAATAATCCTTCTATAAGTGTAAAAAACACTTGGTTTTAAGCCCTCAAAAATAAAATGACTGTGCATCTTCCATACCTCCCAACACACAATCACCGAAAACTCTTTCATCTCACTCTTTTTAGACAACCATATCTTCATACAACTGTCTAGAGACTCACCGCTCCACCTATCAACAAGATAAATTCTTTTATGTAAATGTCTCCACACTGATTGAGTAAAAAAACATGGTATAAACATATGAGTAACTGTTTCTTCCCCATTCTTGCACATAGTACAATCCCAGGCCCATTAAAGCCCCTCTTGACAAGATATCCCACGTCAAAATGTTGTTATTCAATGCCAACCATAAATAAATAAATGTATTTTAAGGGTGATTTCCATTTCCATAAAACAGTATGACACCAAACTATATTCAACGGTTGTGCATGCCATTGTGTTGAATATGCTTCTTTGGTAGTAATGTCCCCAGATTGTTTGTTCCACGTCCATGATAATTGGTCCCCTATCGCCGATAAACACATTCCCCCTCTTTTTAACTCATATATGTATTGAGTCCATTCTATATCATTACTTCCAGACAAACAAAGATGGTATGAGTTCATCCAATCAGTTCATGTGTGTCCATTATCCATCTTCCGGACAAATTGATTCAATGAAAATATTCCCTATTTATGGAGACATTAAAGGAGACCAATAGATAATTTGAAAACCTCAGCCCCCCCCGCCCCCCCCCCCCCCCCCCCCCCCCCCCCCCCCCCCCCCCACACACCTACAATCGGATTTGACCCCACACTGATGGACATTCCATTTCCAGGGAGCCAAGTTAGCCATTGTCCCATTATACAAAAAGAAGATGAAAGTCCACACCATATATTGGATGCACATTTGGTAGTTTTTTTTTTGGCATTATGATCCATTGTTCTGTATTTATATATTTTAAATATTTAGCCTTTATAACTCTATTCCGTAGTCTATCCACAAACATAACACACTATCAACATTTGGCAGAGAGGGATTTTGCAAATTTGAAAATGTCTTTAGAACCCCATCTGCCCCACAATTGGGACCTGGCAATATAATCCCATCTAAATAGATGGTAGTTTTCTTTTTCCTTGGATCCAGACCATAGAAAGTTGAAAATTATGTGATTGATAGTATTTAGAATATATCTAGGAACCTTGCACAATGAGATGCAATATACTGGTAAGTTTATAAGAATATAATTGATTAAGGTAAATATGCCACCCATCTATAACCAACTCAAGCACCAATGGTTGATGCAAATCTCAAACCTCTTAACCAACCAATACCAATCATTTACAGTGTAGCTATTTGGTTTTAGAGCATATCCGAGGTATTTGGTTCCATCCTCTACAACTTTAAACTCAAATGGAAAAAAAGTCTTAAAATGTTCCAATTCTCATTTCATAACCCCATGATATAAAATGATGGATTTTTTTGTCACTTGTAAGCATACCCGATGCTCTACAAAGCCAAAGACATTGAAGGCTACCAAGTAGAAATCTTAAAATTTGGGGGGCATGTCCTCATCCCACACATCCACGAACTCTTTAATCTAGCGGTCAATAAAGGGCCTTGGACTTAGAGTCTCCTTATTCCTATTTTCAAAAGTGGTGATAAAAATAACCTCCCTAATTATTGGACCATTATGATTAGCCCTATCCTAGCCAAGTTATACAATATTGTATTAGAAAAGAAGATTAGTGAATGGCTAGAAATGGAAGGTAAGCAGGCTAAAGGCCAAGCAGGTTGTAGAAGACATCATTTAACCACGAATCACCTCATTACTCTTAGGATCGTTGGAGAGGAATATCATAATAATGAGTCTAACCTATTTTATTGTTTTGTGGATTTTAGAAAAACTTTTGTTACAACATCTAGAAATTACCTGTGGAATAGGCTAGAGGAGCTTAATGTTCCTTTTGAGTTGAGAGTTGTGCCGATAAGGTTATATGAAAATTTCATTGCCAAGTTTAAGAATAATGAGGGTTGGTTAATGAATATAAACTGTAATATTGGAGTTAAGCAAGGATGCCCCCTCCCCCCTACCCTTTTTTGGAATTTACATAGATAAACTAGAAAGGTGTTTAGAAGAATCAGGTTGCATCGAGACGATCTTAGTTGGGATAGTTATCATCCTCTTGCTTTATGTTGATGATATTATTCTTATGGCTTTGATCTCGATAAGCAATTAAGAATTCTCAAATATTTATACTATAGCATGGGTATGACTGTTAACACCGGCAAGAAAAAAGTTATGATTATAAAGTCTAAGAAAGACACCTACACAAATTTGATTTATGATATTAAAAAACTAGAGGAAGTGACTTCTTACAAGTATCTCAAAATGAATAGTCATTACAAGCTCAATTGGAGCTATAGGATTGAGGAAAGGATTAATAGAGGGTGGAAAGCTTATTTTGGTTTTGAAAATAGTTGTAAATCAACCAGCCTGGTCATGTGGAATAAAAATAAGTTCCTCTTTGAAACTCTTGTCATCCCTGCTATCTTAAACGGTTGTGAAGTATGGGGGTGCAACATTTATAGAGAATCTTGGAGAAAGTTTAAGCAAATCCATAAGCGGTTTATAACGTATAACCTCAAAACTAAAAGCAATACGCCTTATCTTATTCTCCTCATAGAAGTGGGTCTTTCCCCCATTGAGAGCATGGCTATGACTAGGTGCCTAATGTACAAGCAAAATATAAATAACATGGGAAGCGAGAGAATTCCTAAAATTGATTTAAATTCTAAAACCAACAACACCTCAAGTAGGGTTGGTGTAAAGATACCATGGTTTGGTTATACCATTAGGCCATTGATGAAAACGACACTTTGTAGAATATTGATGATGTCAAAAATATTATTACTTCTAATTTTAAAGAGAAATTGTGGTGCAAGGTAAATTTAGTGCTTAAGAAAAAATTAAGATATTATACGGAGGTCATTAACCTTATCGGAAAGAGGCTGCTAGGTATGTGACATATACCAAGAGATTACCTACTTTAATCTTTTCCCAAACTTTCTTTTTAACCATGGGAAGTGTAACTCATTTGGATTACCTAGGTGAGGCCCAAGTTCAAAGCTGCTGGTTGCAACTATGACCCAAGAGTATATCCAACAAATTGGAACCTAGATACACCAATGACTAATGATGTGGCAAGGATCTAGACATTTGGAGACACTCTCAATATGAGAGTCCCACTCCAGGGGGGCACCTATTCTTTTAGCCTTATCACAATAGTCCAATGTCTCATTAGGGATTTGAACCCAGATGGGGAGACTGCAAAAATTACCTCCTCAACATTCGAGTTGTTGACTCCTCGACCAATAATTTACTTATCAAAACTAACTAGAAAAAACTATAAGGACAAAAAAGGTGCCCATGCAACACCCCTGCTGTTACCTTAAATAGATGGACTTGAAAGAAAAAAATTCAAATGATCAAACTTCTTGTAGCAATGGTATAACTATTGTTGAAGAGTCTAGTTAATATTGGTTGATGAGTTGGTTTATGTTCAACATCAACTTGGAAGTAGTCAATAACATCAATTTTTTGTAGAGTGGTACTATTAACAGTAACATGCACCATTGATTAGCAAAAACATTGTTAATTAATGGTATGCAAACAAAGATCTTGTTAGTGGTACGTCCATTGATTGAAGTCCTTGTTGAGGATGGTACTTTGATGAGTTTTTTGTCAAGCGAAGGTACGTTGGTGGTTTGACATAGATATGTCTTTACTAGTTAATATGTCGTTGATTGCCCCCTTGTTGGCCATGCTCTCATTGGTCACCCCCTCATCAATCAAACTCTTAATGCCCACCTACTTGTGGGCCATCTCCTTGGTAAACTCTTTAGTGATTCATTGATCACCCCTCATTAGTCATTATCTCATCAAGCATCTTATTGTCAAAGTTGTTTGAACCTTTTTCCCCACCTTGAGGCTTATAAATTTTACCAAATAAGGTTGAACAACTTATTGATAGATTATATATGGGACATATTGTGCAAGTGATGATATACGATGTATAATTGCACTGAGAGAAGCGAGGTGATATACAATCCAATATGGGGAAGATGTTGTCACGTAACGTACCATTATGTTACATTAAAATAAATAAATAAGTATTAAAAAACAAATTCATGTTGGCTAATAAAAAAAAATTAAAACCAAATGGAAAGCAATAAAAAATCCATTTCAACTTATAAAAAAAAAAACAATATATCCATCTTAAACTCGAACTTACGTTATTTTTTTCTACATGTAAAAAAATTAAGATGAAAAAAAATTACATCTCAAGAAATTATATCCCTTTGAGTGCTTAGTAGATCCAGGTTTAAGATGGATCTATGCTGGTAAATATTCAATTAGATATTATCTCACCTTGAAACCAACACACCGCATAACCTCTTTCAACTTTTTGTTTTTTTACTATAGAGAATCATTATGACTCGATGTCCAAATTAAACTTCAAATATAATATCAAATATAAGTATTCCACTAAAATATTGCAAAGTAATTGTTCAGTTTGGATTTAAATCTTTTCTTTGGAGCAACTGGAGCTGTTGGGCGCGCGCGAGCTAGAGGAGCTAGGGTTTTCTGCAGGTTGCAAGCTATGGTAGCCCCTGGGGGTGGGGATCCCCCTCCCCCCCATCAGCTGAGATGGACGCGTTCAGGAGGTTGGTCGCCAGCTGGGGCAAGCGGAAAGCTCATCCCTCGGTCCCGAAATTCATCAAAAAGCTTGAAGAAATCCCTGAAATTGCCTTGCCAGAGACGACTTCGGTAAAGATTGCCCTTGCTCTATTAGAAAGAGGGCTAGTCAGCCAATTCATGGGGCTTTGGCCCTCAGCAAAAACCACCGACGATTGGATTCAAAGGAACTGGAAGCCCCATCTCAAGTAAGGAGTCACCTGCTATCCCCTGAGCAGTGGCTATTTTCTATTCGAATTCATAAATAAGGAGGATAAGGATCTCATTTTCAGAAACGGCCCATACTTTATGGGAACCCAGGGGCTGTACCTGAATCGTTGGACGCCGAATTTCGACCCCAGGGTGGACTTGCCCAAGGAAGTTCCAGTATGGGTCAGGCTCCCCAACTTGCCGGTCCACTGCTGGAACTTTGAAGCTCTGCAAATGATTAGAAATGGAATAGGGAAATTCGTTGACAAGGCAGACAACAAATCCATTTACAACTGTGCCAAGATTTGTGTTGAAGTAGACTTGGAGGCAGGGCTCCTGGAGGTAGTGAAGCTAACGGTGGGCTCCTGGACTCACTATCAGAAAGTTGACTACGAACACCTCCCATTTAAATGCAGATCTTGCCAAGAACACGGGCATTTCCAGAGAAACTGTCCAAAGAACCAAACCCCAGAGAAGGAAGAAGCTGAAGGATGGAAAAAGGTGAAGAAAAGCAAAGCAGCCCTAAAAACCAAAGATCCAAGGCCTGTACAGTCAAAGGATCAGCTCCCGATGAATATCAGCCCACCGAAGGAGCCTGTGAAAGAAATCATAGAGATAGCTTCCCAATCCACGCCCCCTTCAGAAAACCCGGCTAAGGATAAGAGCGCCCTTTCAGAAAAAGATTCTTCGAAATCAGATGATGAGCATATCACCATAGGCTCTGAACCAGGAGCTGAATCAAATGAGGGGGCCATAGAGACCAGCAGCTCGGTCGAAACCCCTGAAAAGACTCCAAGAGGACGGAAACCAGAACGAAAAAAAGAGAGGAGAAATCATACAGGGATGTCATGGTAGGAGTCCAGCAAACCATTCCGGATATGATGGAAACCAGATCTTCAAAAAAAGGCAAGGCTTCGAAAGGAGCCACCCCCCCCCCTCCGGATCTTAATGCAGTTCGTCTCCTGGAATTGCAGAGGTATGGGAAGCAAGCCTAAAGAAGAAGCAATTAAAGACCTAGTAAGAATGAACCCCCCGGAGATACTTCTGATCCAGGAGACGAAGATGGAGGAGCCTGAGAGCATCCAGGCCAGCAAAAAGTTTTGGAAAAAAGGAGATGGTAGAGCAGTCAGCGCTAGGGGAGCCTCAGGAGATCTAGCCACCTTCTGGAACTCCACTATTCTCGATCTGCTAGAGGACCATAGCACTACCCACTGGCTCTTCACGAAGCTGCAACATTGAGACACAGGGCATCAGATTAGCCTTTTCAACATCTACGCCCCTGTTCTACTTTCAAAAAAAAGAGAGTGTTGGGACTCACTGAATTCCTTCCTGTCCACTAACTGGCATGACAATATTGTTCTTGCTGGGGATATGAATGTAACTCTCGCCCTTTCGGAAAAAAAAGGAGGCTCCCCGGTAAGAGACCCGACTCGGGAGTGGGTTGAAGACATCATTATGGACTGGGATCTAGAGGATATCAAACCCAACAAAGGTAAGTTCACTTGGACTAATAAAAGAGTGGGACCAGGGCACATTGCTGCCTGGCTGGATCGTTTCCTTGTCCATTCCTCCTTCCTTACTCTTGGACTCTTCGCAACTTCTGAAATCCTCCAGGCCTGCACCTCTGATCATAAACCAATATCCCTTTCCTTGTCTCCGAGAGAAAAACTGGGCCCTATTCCCTTTCGATTTAGCCCCCTCTGGGTCTCCATGGATGGCTTCTATGATCTGGTCTCGGACTCCTGGAAAAAATCAGTTTCTGGGTCACCGTTCTTCATTTGGGAAGAAAAGTTGAGAAGGCTCAAAGCAGCCCTTAAAAGCTGGGCAAAGCTCCTGCCCTCCCCCATCGTTGAAAGGAAAGAAGCTCAAAGGGATCTAGGCAACCACCAGCTGCTAATGGAGAATGCCACGGTCACCCCAGAGCTGCTTGCTGTTGAGCTCGACCTGCAAAAAGCCCTTCATAAAGTGTTGAGAAGAGAGGAGCATTATTGGCAAGTAAAGGCGCGTTGTCTATGGCTTAAAGAGGGCGATAAAAATACTTCATACTTCCACAAGCAAGCAAAAGCTCGGAAGAATTACAACAGTATTAGAGAAATTCATTATCAAGACCAAACTTTCAATAAAATTCAAGAGATCAAGCACGCTGCCCACTCTTTCTATAGAGATCTATTTACAGAAGATTTGGACTCTTCTCCTTGGCTGGATCGCTATCCTCTGAATGTAATCCCCACGCTAATCAATGAGGAAGATAATAGAAAGATGATTTGCCCCATAACGACTGAGGAGATAAGAAAAGCCCTTCATGGAATGAACCCTGACAAAGCTCCAGGGCCTGACGGGTTCACGGTCAGATTCTTCATTGCATGCTGGGACATTATTCAGAAGGATTTGGTCAAGATGGTGAGGAAATCCCAGAATTGCAGCAAAATAGGAGGAAGCACTAACTCCTCCTTCCTTGCGTTAATTCCCAAAGAGAAAGTTGCCCAAAGCTTCTCCAGATTCCGCCCTATCTTGCTCTGCAACACGAGGTACAAAATCATCACTAAAGTTATTGCAAACAGAATAAAGAATGTCCTTCCCAGGATCATTCCGGAGAACCAGGGGGGATTCATTAAGGACAGACATATTCAGGACAACATCATCCTGGTCCAAGAAGCAATTCACTCAAGCTGCCAACGGAAGGAGAAAGGTATGATAGTCAAACTGGACCTCGCTAATGCCTTTGATAAAGTCCGGTTAAATTTTCTCTTTGATGTAATGCTCAAACTAGGCTTCCACCCCTAGTTAATCAGCTGGATCAAAGCCTGTATCTCGGGACCTTGGATTGCCCCCTTAGTAAATGGGAGACCAGCAAACTTCTTCCACGCATCTAGGGGACTTAAGCAGGGCTGTCCCTTGTCCCCCTTGCTCTATGTCATTCAAGCGTCGGTCCTTAGTTTCCAACTAGACAAGTGCCTTCAGCAACGTTCTCTAATGGGGCTCACAATTACCCCTAGAGTGAAGAAAATAAACCATGCTCAATTTGCTAATGATACCCTTCTACTGGGTCAGGCTAATCTCAACACGGCAAGATCCTTCAAAAAAGAGTTGGACACTTACACTGATATATCAGGCAGTGAAATCAGCTTGAGGAAAAACAAAATCTATGGATGGAACTGCCCCCCCATTGAAATGATAGATATCTCAAAAACGCTGGAAATGGAAGGAACCTCCACGTGGGACTCCATAAAATATCTTGGCATTCCGCTTGTAAAAGCTACACCCAGAAGGAGCCTTTGGATGCCTCTGGTGGACAAAATCAAGGCCAAAGTTTTGGCTTAGGGGGCTTCCTGGTTAAACAAAGCAGGTAAAACGGTCCTTATTAACTCTGTCCTAACCTCCCTTCCTCTCTACTAGGCTTCGATCCTGCTAGCCCCAAAAGGAATTGTGAAAGATATAGAAAATCTATTGAGAAAATTCCTTTGGGAAGGGGGAAGGAATAAAGGAAGGAAAATGCACCTAGTCAGCTGGGATAAGGTCAAAGCCCCCAAATGGGAAGGAGGGCTGCAAATCAGAGATGTGGCCACTCAGAATTTGGCCATGGGTGGCAAGATCCTGTGGAAAATGATAAGGGGTAAAACAACATGGAGCTCCAAAGCTTTAAGGACAAAGTACTTCAGCGGGCACAAAGAGAGGTGCCTGGATAGCCCTCCTAGGACTAGGAAAGGCTCTCCTATCCTTGCTCTTTGTCTTAAATCCATTGATATGATTACCTCCAATCTCACTTGGATTCCAGGAAATGGCTCCAAAATTAAGTTTTGGGATGACTCCATTCTAGGGCAGTCCCCTTTAAAATATTTGGAAGGATTGGAGAATATCAAAAATTGGCTTCATTCGAACAGCAAATTCACCCTTTGGGACTTATCTAGCTGGAGCCCGGATGACTCTTAGACCAAATGGGACCTGGTGGCTATCCCGCAAGCTCTTGAGATTGGAGCTAGCTCCCTTTTAGAGGCTCTTCAAGGTCTCTCCCCTACTTCTGCTAAGCTGAAGGACAAAAGAGGCTGGGGCTCCTCCTGAGGCCTTTACAATGCAGCTACTGGATATGCTGCCTTAAAATCCATTTCTTAGGAAGCTCCGCATCCCTCTAGATGGAAAAACCTCTAGATTCTTCCCTCTCTCCCCAAAATTGATCACTTCTGCTGGTCCCTACTTCATGACAGCATTCTAACTTGGGACAACCTTTTGAAAAGAGGATGGGAGGGGCCCTCAAGATGCCCTCTCTGTGCCTGCCACGAGGAAAACTCGACCCATCTTTTTATTCAATGTTCCTTTGCTCTAGAACTCTGGAATATCCTTCTTGCTTAGCTGAATCTACCCCCCCCCCTCCTTCCATCTCTTCCTTGTTCACCTCCTGGTTCGATTATGCTCCCTTTTCCTTCTCCAGACTGAACTTGTTAAAGCACTGCTGGATGTGGGTCCCAAAAATTTACTACTGGAAATTGTGGCTGGAACGTAACAATAGACTTTTCAGGGACAAGGCAAGTTCGCCAGCCCAAGTTGCAATCAAAGTTAAGGCGTTGATAGGAGAGTTGGTAGCCTCTAACTCTAAAATCACCAATGAAGCTATCCCCGACAAAGAGGAGTACAACTGGTTTCAAGGGATAGACTCAGCCCTCCTGAACAGAACCAAGAACATTGTTAAGCATTTCTCGCCGTGGGAAATCAGGCTAGAGGAGCAAGAATTCATAAAATGGAGATCCTCTCTGAACAAGCACATTCTGCATGTGGATGGGGCCTCAAAAGGGAATCCCAGACCTGCGGGAAGTGGAGGAGTAATTCTTGACAAGTCAGGGAAAATTATCCTCAATTTCGCCTGGGGGTTGGGCCAAAATTCCAATAACATCGCTGAAATTCTTGCCATTTGGCAAGGTCTAATTCAAGCCAGAAGTCTTTCCATTAATAAGTTGGCTATCATTGGTGACTCTCGAATCATCATGCAGGCTCTCAATCTGAAGAAATCCCTCAATGGTATGGGTTTGGCCCACTATCACCGGAAAGTCATATCTCAGCTGAAAGCCTTCGAAGAAGTAAAGTGTTACCACGTCTTTTGAAATCTCAATCAAATAGCAAATCATGAAGCCAATATTGGAGCCTCCTTAAGCAAGGGAGTTATTATAGTAAATGGAAATGAAAATCATGTGCCCATCCCCTAGTGACAGTGAAGAGATGGTTTCTGGATCTGCCCATAAAAGAAATAAGTGTATCACTAACTCAGTCAGTGAATGATTCCCATTTGGACCCGCGTGTAGACTGAGGCTCTTGAGGAGCAGATCGTACAGAGGTAAGACAAAAGCTTGTCACATGACCCACGCTCTCTTTTTTCCTAGCCTGTAGTCAAAGAAAATGGTCTCCAATCGTTGTCCATCAAAGAGAATCGTATCCAGCTAGGAGGATCGAGTGCATTCGAGTAGAATCATTCCAAGACTCTGCAGAATTTAAGAATCGGGCCTATATCAGTAAGAATCCTCCAGTTTTTATTTCTCAACTCTGTCAATTGCTGAAGGAAACGCTGGTAGATTTCAGAAGTCATGCAAGGGAGTTAGCAGTAGCAGATTGAGCCTAGCTATGGCAGCAAGTTCGTCCTCAAATATAGAGGCTTGTCTCTCTCAGATTCAGACTGATTTGGATGAAGTTAAGTCAGTAGTTCATAAGCTGGAGTCAAAGCAAATAAGATTGCAAAAGACTGGAACTAGCCGATGGGAGTGCATGAACTAGGAGCTTAAAGAGTTAAGGGAGGAAATCTTCGAAGATAATATGACCAGCATGAAGGATCTGGCAAACGTCTCAGGTGGAATTGGGCACCGTTTGGTTGAGCTAGAAAAGAAGGTGGATGAAATGCTCAAGGAGCATGGAAAGATCCCAAAATCAGAGCGCTGATTCTTTTTCTCTTTGCTTGGTTTATCTCTGCAACACTAGTTGCACTTCTATGTTTATGCTTTTATGAAGTTCTATGTCTGTTTAGAAAATTTCCAGAATTTTTGTAAAGGGGTTAGTGAGCATAGCCACGCCCGTATCTCTGGATTCTAGGCATATTTTAGAATAGAATCTCTGTGTGTAATGCTACTGGCAACTGCTTAGCCAGAAGATCAATATAAAAGGCCTATAACCGTTTTAGTAAAAAAAATAAAATTATTGCAAAGTAAATTAGTGGAATTGCGGGGCTGTGGTGTTATGGTTTTAGCAAAGATAAGTGAGAAATTACCACAACTATCCAAATTTGATTATCCTTAATAATCCAAAAATATTTTGAAAAAGACATGTTCAAAGTTTGGGGTTTGGGTTTAACTATATATATGTAAGAAAAATAATAGACGGATTGAGTAGGGGCCTGGAAAACTCTAGAATGCTTGGCTTGAAAAGCTTAGGATCGCTCTAAAAACCCTAGATAATGTGATGAGAAGATCTATGAAAACCCTAGATCATGTTCTCTCATGCTTATATATGGGGTTTATAATGCGAAAATGGAGTTAATACATCCTTTTGGTTGGCCTAGTACCAACCATTTAAAAAAGTGGGAAATTTTGTCTTTTAGTGTTTTTTTTTTTCAGATTTTATTTTGGTGATAATGGCCCACCTTGTTAGTCGTGATCGAGACAAGTGGATTAAAGGTATAGTATGTTTGAAGATGCATGTCAACTCACCCTTTGGTTACGACAAATCTCATCACTCTGGGAGCTCTTTTCGGAGTAGGGAAATCATGACCGGTTTTTCAATCGTCTGTTCTAAGGGTTAGAACAAACCCTTGTTCGGTGGTGGATTATGTACCAGAGCTGGAGGTTTTAATCGAAGATAAGTGTTTTTCCTATGTTGTTGGTAGAAACTTGGGTGAAGGGGGAACACCCAAAACTCCATCTCATCTTCCACAACGAATAGATAGTATTTGTCACGGGGAGTCTCTGGCGATCTTAGCACGTGAAGAGGGTTTTATTTTTGGTAAGAAATATTTACATGTTGATGCAATGGAAGGTTTTAAGGCATGCTGTAGACTGAAATGTGAAAAAATCTAGGAAAGGAAGAGGCCTTTCTGTCATGGGGAAATATGTAACTTCAAATATGGTCTTATCCCTTTCTTCAAATGCACTTGTGGGGAAGTTGGAATTTATAAACCTCTCTAGAACATAAATTTGGAATGGGTATGGATGAAGTGGAAGCCGATTATAAAGATTGTTTCCCGTGTCTTTATGCTTATGAATGGATTGATATGTTTTCATTTTTTATCAGCTAAGGATAGAAAGATGATAGAAGAAAGGTTTTGAGTCATTGAGAATGGGTTTCTTGTCCTGATGCAGTGGCACTTGGCATTTAATCCTTGGAAGGAAAAATTAAAGAAGAGATATTTATGGGTTATGTTACTCAGTTTCTATCTATGTAGATGGTGTCTTGTAGGGTTTATGTCAGTGGTGAATTATATTGGAAGGTTTATTCTCATTGACGAAGACTGCATTTTGGCATCTCGTAGGTGTATTCCTAGAATGCTTATGGAAGTCAATGTCTTGGAGGGGCTCCCAGAAGAATTGGAGGTGATATGTGAAGGTGGTTCTTTTATATAGGGGCTTGATTATTGGAAATTTGCCTTTAGTTGCCACAAATGCAGTGAAGCTGGTCATGCTAAAGCTAGCTATCTGAATTCTTGTTTTAGTTTCATGAGAAATTATGAGATTTCTCTCTGCAAGGAGGAGAGCGATGTATTGAAGACTGACATAAATTTCCCTTTGCCTCTGGATGATAATTCGATGTCAAAGTTTTTGGGTAAGTTTTGTAACCAAATCCTTGTTCTTTCAAGAACTTTATATGTAGATGTTATTTCAAGTTCTATGCATGTGTGTGGTTTGGAGGGTTGGAAAGGGGAAAGAGTTGAAAAGGAGGTTTTGGACCACTCATTACAACACTTGCCTGTTTATAGAGAGGATTATTGATTTACGGTTAATGGGGATAGTGATGTTATTCCTATCAGTGATAAGACGATGACAAAATCTTCTGGGGATTTGTTTCTTACCCAGTTTATAGAGGGGGAGCAGAAGTGGAAGTAAACCCTAGTGAGGGGGAGATTTGGGAAATTATTCTCTTAATAGGGTTCAAAGATTTTCTTCAAAGTTGGTAGATGATCTTTTGGAGCCTGGATTAACTCGTTATCAGAAAAATGGAGAGGGTTTGAACATAAATATCTCGTCGTCACCATTGAAATAAGATAGAGGTCACTTTACCCCTAAGGACTTTCCTTCTCTATTGGACTGAGTCTCCTCAAAGCCAATTCCAATCTATTCATCAATTACTGACGAGAATCCTGATACCTTGCCAATTTCCTCTATTAGAGCTATGATTGTTGCTGTTAGAAAATATTTGAGAAGGAGGAAGGTTAAAAGTATTTTGGAGGAGGATTTTGAGTAGGGTTATTTAATCCAAAGGGAATGTCTCTATTTCAAAGGGGTTTGGAAGAATTTGATGATATTGGGGCTCTTAGAAAGGATTGTGCCCCCCAATGAGGTTATCCAATGAAGCTTGTCTCTTTAAATATCAGAGTGGTATGCAACTCACCTAAAAGAGTTGCTTTAAAAGGACTTATTGAAAGGGTGAATCCTGATGTGGTTCTTTTACAAGAAACAATGGTGAATGCCTCATATGCTTGTGTTGTTTTTTTTTAAATCAAGCCTAGTTGGAAATGTTGTGTTGTAGAATCTATGGGGTTATCAGGAGGGTTGCTTCTAGCCTGGGATTTATTTGTTTCTGATTTTAAATCTTTTACTAAAGGAGTTGTTTTAATGGTGGAAGGAAAATTTTTGGGCCATGACTTTCCAATCAGAATTCTGAATGTATATGGACCATATTCTCATAAACATGTTTCCTGGGAAATGATTAGAGATGTAGGTTTGCTTAATCATCAAGGTATTATGTAATGTCCCCAAAATTTGAAAAAATAATAATTAGGCTAGTTAATTACTACATGAACTGGACATTATCTTAACTTACGCAGAATGTGTAGAACTTTGTTCACTGAACTGAATTGTCGTAAGCTATTCTTGCCTTCCTCTAAATGTTTTCCGTGATGTGGTTACTAATGTAATTAGAGTTTGAAGTTTTGATACTAGATGTTATTGTATGTATGAATCCATTCATGGCATATTACATATGCCATGAATTATGGCTTTACCCTAAGTTCATGATGCCATTGATGGGGTTTATAATGTGCATGGCCTTCCAATATCGAATTGCATTTTTTAGGTTTATGAACTATAGAATTAGGGTTGGAAATCTACATAGTGGTGGACAGGGTGGCGAAGTAAATGTTCCTCGGGAGTTGGGGCACTCAAGCCCTAATCTTGGACTATCGTGGAGGCATGAGTCATTTTCAATTTCGTTGGGTGAGCTCTATTCAGTTCTTTGGTATGTATCATGGTGTGAGGTCTGGTTTTGCATTCATGTGTTGGAGATATGCCCTTCATTCTGGTTTTGTAGCACTTGTTTATTTGTTGTTTCGGTTTGGAGGTTTGGCATACTCCTCACCTTTCGTTGTCCTCTGTTTGCAGGTTGCAGGGCCTTCACTGCGTGGGTCGAGGGTCTTTCAGGTGGCCGATGCATTACCTTTCACGGTTAAGCCTTGTTACAAACAGGCTTAAAACTTGTTCCTCTGCATATGGGTGTTTTGGTAGAGCTTTAAGCTTGTCGTTTGAATGTATGCATGGTTTGGTTTAAGGGTTGCGACTGGATATGGTCTGTTTGTAAATAATGTAAAGCGTCTAGAGATGCGTATACAATTTATGGTTTTTTGTTGGGTTTGGCACCTTCGGGCCAAGAATGTTATGACTCAGCTCTTGTAAATGATTATTGGGTTGATATCGTTAATATTGTGACCATGGTGATTTTACAGACTCTGTGTTTTTTTTATATTGTTGGGTTTTGGTAATGGTGACAACACCATTACTTGCAATGGTGCATTGGCTTGAAAATGTGGTTGTGTAATTTTATATATAATTTATAGTGGTGCATTCGCTACTGTGTATATATCGTGGTTACGACTCTTAGCTTGGCAATGTTTTGACTCTATGTAAACTTATGTTTGTAATTTAAGTTCTTCAAATTTTGGGTATTTTAGCAAAGTTGTTTGGATTTAGAGTCGTGCCATTGCTGGCAATGACACTCTTACATTTAGCGTAGCGACTGTGCAAGATATTATGGTTATTCGTAGAGTTTATTTTCTTACCTGCGTATTTACTTGGAAATGGTCGGGACTGTGGGGTTTAACCCTATGAAATGAATGTTGTTGCTATGCTTAGCGTAGATAGGGGTTTAATTTTTGGTTTATGTTAATGGATTACTGTTTTGTATAACGCTCGTGAGCCACGAAATGGATACAACGTATGAATTGGGGTTTTGATTTTTGTGTGGAGAAATAACGAAGTATTTTACAACATGTAAATTTCTTTGGTATTTAGGGTATGGAAACGTTGACATGGAAACACTTTCGATCTATGGTTAATTCTGCTTGTACTTATATGTTTATTAGTGTAGACTGTGTGGAAAATAAAATGAAATCTATTACAGTGTTGATAACGCTACTAGCGAATCCTACAGGATTCGATGTTGGTCATACTTTTATGTATTATGGGTTTATAAGTTGTGAGCTTTGCAGGATTCGATCTTGGGCTACGATGGTTGTAAATGGTGCGTGTGGGTGAGGTTTTGGTTTGGCATGTATGCCAACAGGATTCGATCCTGTAACCTCTTGATTGATGCGATGTATGTTTAAGTGTTTTGTAATTAAGTTAGGGTTTATTTATTATGTTGAATCTATTGAGAGATACGACTTTGATAATGGAGCTTTGTGTTAGGTTGTATAGTATATAATGTGGTTATGATGAATGAGGCACTCGTGCCTACAGACCTTAGAGGTCTTGATAGCTTAGCTTGATATTTGATATTGTTGTTTATAATATGGAAATGATTTGGTTATAGTTATGTTTTATAATATTTTATTTAAGTGTAGCCATTTATACTTATGTTATACTCTTCTGCCTGAAGATTAGGCTAATACTATAGACAATAGTTTGATTTATTTATAATTAATATAAGCTTGCTGGAAATATGAAATCTACTAGCAGAGATAATATGTATGCTCTGTTTTTTATTAGTTATAGGTTTTGAACCAAAATTAATAGACAAGAATTAAATTCCATAAATGAAATAGAAAACAAAACCCTCATGTAGATAGCACTAATGGTGCTTATCTCATCATGAATATATTAAGATAACCTGGTTAAAAGAAAGAAAAGATAACCTAACCTTTGATGAAGAAATACATCCATTAATAAATAATGAGATTAGGAAATAAAAACCTCCTATAGATAACCCTAACCTTTGGTAAAAGATTTATATATGTTAGTACAAAATGAGTTTAACCTACAAGTGTATAAAGTAGAAATGCAGAAAAGATAACCTAGCTTATAACAGACTCTTACTAAATAATCATTCATAATTCAATCTACTGTAGATAGTAAAACTAGTACAATTTGCAAGGGAAAAATCAAGAACCTCGTACCTGCAAGATGAAGTTGTTTCAATGGCTGAAAACCTGCACACTCAAATACCCATTATTAACAAATTCATAGACTGATCTGACCTCTGTTTAGATAACTGAATAACTTGGGAACTACCACATTCCACCCAACCATGACCCAGAACCGTTCCAGGTTTCAATCTGGAACCCCCCGAGCTAGTTCCAACATGCAAGTAGCTTAGAGCTCCTAAGGTAAGGCTTCCCTATCTGGGATATCAGGTTCTAAATCAATTATCATTTTTCATCTTAGGAAAAATTGTTCTCCAAGAACTCTCTTGAGAATAATCAGGTAGGATTACGGAATAATAAAAAGATAGAATATCCCCAAGCCTCTCTTTGGCTTGGGTTTTTATAGGCATACTTTTTAGTCAAAGGGGAAGTTAAATCACGAATCAGTTGATTTCTTGATTTAACCCTTTTTATTTAATTTAGATACTTTTAATATTTAATTTTCATTAGTAATAATAATAACAATATATGGAGGCTTTCTTTATTTCTTATAGCTATTAGTATTATTACTATGCTTACTCTTTATACATACATACATACATACATACATACATACATACATACATACATACATATATATATATATATATATATATATATATATCATTTGTTAACACTTTGTCCCTAGGTATCATATAACATGATCCCTAAACATATGACACTTTTCTTTAATAAGGCCTTCAGATAGGGGTTAGATCAACTAGGTTAGGCAACTCTAAACCTCCTAGCATGTTGGATTCCCTCGTATAACATGGTAGTTCTTCAGTACTTGATGAGATACAGAAATTCAAAATTTCATTTAATCACTTAAGAATAAGTAAGGTGAGATCAATGTTTTACTTGAGTCGTTTTCACTCGACATAATTAATTCTTTTCAGTAACTCCTAGCGCTTATCCAGAGCCCATACTCAACACGAAGAACAGGGAGTTAAAAACTTAGTGCAATTCCAGAGCTCCTCACTCAACACTAATGCTAGGATGTATTTGTAGGATACACCTAGGGATATAATGGGCAAGGATCCGATGTTCCAGAGCTTATGCTCAAAATCAACTTGGAAGGCTCCAGGGCTTATGCCCAACACTTCCAATTTTATATTTTCATCTGCTTCAGAGCTTCATGCTCAACACAAAGGTTTTCATAACTCATGTGTTCTAGCTCTTCTCGCTCAACACAAATATAAACACTCATGTGCTCCAGATCTTCTCACTCAACACAAACATCAAATACCCGTGTGCTCCAGAGCTCCTAGCTCAACACAAAACATCTCATCAATTATGTGCTTCAAGGTCCACGCCCAACACAAGAAATCACACATAAAACATATGTAATTGGATTACACCCAAAACATCAAACAAATCATCATGTTCATATGCAGTGGGGTCTTAGACCCAATATACGAACTAAACATCAAAGTAACATCATAATCTAGGGCTTATGCCCATAAGTGTTAGGTCAAAATTCAGGATATTACATCTTATTTTGGGAGGTGACCTTAATTTAACTTTGTCGGATGCATAGGTTTGGGGTGCTAGTAGAATGCATGATTTCTTCAACTCTTTCTTTGAGCAAGCTGAACTGATTGATATTGAGCCAAATATTTTGGTTCCCACCTATTGAAATGGAAGATCTGAAAGTGCAGGTATTACTAAGAGGTTAGACACATTCTTTATGGATGAGTTTGCTTGTGATTCTTTGGGTGGATTCATATCTTGTCGATGTCTACGGGTATATATGACCATAAGGTTGTTGTTCTCGAGTTGGATGGGGGGAAATATCATTCCTTCTATCCTTTTAAGTTCAACAGGGTTTGGCTGAAAGAGGATTCTTTTTTGCATGATGGTTGAAGAGAAGTGGAAAGATTATTTTGATTCGATTTTGATTCCTTTGATGATGGGTTTCATTAAAAATCTTTCCTTACTCAGTAAGGAGGCAAGACTTTGGGAAAAGGAAAAGAAGAAGGAAAATCCGGTGAATTTGGAATTGATTGAGGAGGAGATTGAAAGTCTTTTAAATTTTAGGAAAGAAATGTTATCTATTCTTCATTCATCTAGAGCAAAGATTCTTCTTTAAATTTAGGAGACCTGGCAGCTAAAAAGCAGAGTTGTGTGGTTGGATCCTAGGGACAACAACATGAGGTTTTTTCATAGGTTTGCAAATCAGAGAAGAATTTCCAATTTGATTTGGGAATTAAAAAATCAAAATGGTGTTTTTATAAATGATCGAAATTCTCTAGAGGAGGAGACAGTGAATCATTTTAAAGAGATTTACAACCATGATAATAGATCAAATTTAGAGCAGCAACTAAGAATCTTAAAGAATTTCCCAAGATTCTTTAGTGAAGAAGAGGGTTTAAAGGTTGGAGAAGAGGTGGAAATTGAGGAAGTAAAAGGAGTTTGATCAGAGTTTGCAAAATATAAGATCCCTGGGCCTGATGGTTGGATGATGGAATTTTACTTACATTTATTTGACTTACCAGGGGAAGAGTTAACTTTGGTTGTGAATCAATCTTGAAGATTGGGTAAAGTTCCAAACTGTTTTAATTCCACTTTTTTAGTTCTCATCCCAAAGAGGGATAGGCGTGAAACCCTAAATGATTACATGCTTAATTCTTTATGTAATGTACTGTATAAAATCATTGCAAAAATATTGCAAATAGGATAAGGTTTGTCCTTGGTCGATGCATTTCTAAAGAACAGTTTGGTTTTTTACCAAATAGGCAGATGATAGAGGCTATTGGTATACCGCAAAAATGTTTACATTCTATAAAATAGAGAAAGATGAAATCTTTTGTTTTAAAGGTGGACTTAGTAAAGGCTTATGACAGGGTTGATTAGTCTTGTTTAAGCCTTATTCTGATTCATATTGGGTTGTCGTATGAATTTATGAGTTGGATAATGGCGTGCATTTCTACAACCAGTTTTGCTACTCTGGTGAATGTTACTCCTACAACTTTTTTCAGGAGTAGCAGAGGCCTAAGGAAAGGGCGCCCATTGTCTCAACTACTGTTATATTTATTATTGATGGGCTTAGCACGCTGATAAATGAAAGAAAATTGGAGAGGAAAATCAAAGGTTTGAAACTATATCCTTCTCTCTTTATTTCCCATTTGTTTTTTATGGATTATATTCTCATCTTTGGGAATGGATCTAAGGAAGATTGGATGCAGTACAAAGATTTTTTTGACTTATTATGGGAGGAGTCTGGTATGATTGTTAGTGATCATAAATCCCATTTTTCCCATTCTTGTGATGATGGAGATTGTGTAATCAGATTCAGTCGATTTTTCCTTGTGCTATGTCGTTTATAAATGAAGCTTTCACGTATCTTGGTTTTTACTTAAATCCAAACACATATAGTACTGTTGAATATAATCGGATTTTGAAGAAATTTGATAAAAGGATTAAATGATGGTCTTATAGGCGACTTTCTCTTAGTGGGTGGTTGGTGTTGGAAAATTGAATTCTTAAAATTATACTAGTGTATTGGTTTTCTTTATATGTCTTACTGGTTTTAGTGATCTTGTAGTTAAGAAGAAAGATGTTTAAATTTCTATGGTTGGGAGACCTAGAATTTTCAAAATATCACCTTGTTGCTAGGGAAAAAATAGCTCTTTCGAAGAATAAGGGAGGTTCGGGTCTAATTTTTTTGAGTTGGTTTAATTTGGCACTATGTGCTAAGAGTATGTGGATAACCTTTTTTGTTACGGGTCTTTGGAACAAGGTGTTAAATTCCAAATATATCAAGTCATTTTCTTTGTTTCAATGGTTTAGAGAACCAGCCTTGAAGCCTCAAAGATCTTCTTACATTTGGAAAAGTTTTTTAAGATCTGTAACACCCCGGTTTTGACCCCGTTTGCATTAAATGTACATGATGTATATATTGTAATTAATCGTGGTACGAAGCTAAAGGCAAAAGCCCCACCATCGATTTGGTTGTTTTGTGTTTCGGCGATTGAAATCGTTGTCGATGGTATATCGTGCTATCTGGCACATATTAGTTTCGACATCATGTAAATATGCACTTTAATTAAAATAAACCCCAACCAACTATGTCAATGCAACCATGATGAAAAGGGCATGGTTTTCCTAAGGATAAGGAGGGGGGAATTATTAAAATTTGAGCCTATGGGGAAAAGCCATGTATTAGTTGTTAAACCCTTTTGACTTGCTCACCTATCCTTGTCTCATTAGTCAACAACCACATTAAACTTCTGTTGTTAGTTGGGGCAGTTATTGCTGGGCAATGGTGTATGGTAGGACTATCAGTCCTTGCCCACATGCACACTCCACCAGCAGACCCTTTCACTTCACATGGGAAGGAAGGAAATGACTCCATTCTTCCATTGTTTTCCATCCTCACGCAGGGACAGTGGTTCTGCTCATCCTCACGCACAAGATTTTCTTCATCATTTCCTCACGTAGAGAGCTGGAGAAACTGTTTACTGTCACCCACAATTTTTCCTGTGAAGGAGCCATTCACGATTTGGGTTTGTTGTTGTTCTCCCCGTGAATTGTGGTCTTGCTGTAGGTTCATTCACATTGTGGTTACTGTTGGTTCATCCACGAATTTGGTTATTGTTGGTTTAATCGACGGTTTTGGTTTGTTGTGGGGGCAATTACGTTTTGGTTGTTGCCGAGTTGTTTTGGCCACACTAGGGCCAAGAACAACTCTGAATCACTTTTCTTGGCCTAAGTTGCGTTCACCATTTTTTTTTGGTTGCCATCCTATTTTCTTTTGTTTCTCATAGAGCTGTGAATTGCTTAGTTTTGCTGCATGTATGCAGTGGTTGGTCTTCGGACTGTGTTGCAGTGGGAATGAAGGTTGGAGTATGCTTGACAAACCTGGTGTGTTTGGGAGCCACACAGACAGAGATAGAGGGATGGCTTTCTTTTCCACAACCCCTGAATAGCATTGGAAGGGAGGTCAAGGCCTGAGGGACTGTGTAGTAGAGAAGGGACTGATTTCCTTGTGTTGGGTGTGTGTGGGTGTCCTAGAAGTCAGGCTAGTTTTGGTGTAGGTGTCCTTAGCTCTTCAATGAGCTCACCATCTTAGCATTCAGCTTTTCCTAGCTCCTTGATGGTCTGATAAACCCAACTGTGTTGGTTTGGCTGATCTGTTGTTGGCCTAATAAACCCAACAGTGTTGGATTGGATGTTTTGTGTATCCTTGGCTATGTGTAAGTCTACTTGTTCCTTATTCCTTTGGGAATCTTTCCCAGCTCGGGGGTGGCAGCGTTGATGAGAGATTAAGGAGCACGCTGGCCTATGGTTGGGTGGAATGTTGCAGTGACATAGCTGGTTGCAGGACGAGTTCTTTATAAGATAAGTATTCTTGACCATTTCGTTTCTGCAACCATATTTACTGTTAATGAATTATAATGAACATGTTGAATGAATGAATGTATGTTTTCTTCCATTGTGTATGTGAATGATTATGTATCTTAGCATGTTTTATGTTCAAGCATTTTGGTTTTATGTATGTTCATGTTCATGGGGCCGGTTTTGCCCGGATGGTTAATGGCATCGTAGCGTCCTCTTCCCCGGTCGGAGGGTCGGGGACATTACAAGATCTTTCCCTATTATCAATAACGATGTGAGTTGGAAGGTGGGAAGAGGTTTTCAGATCTTTATATGCATTGATCTTGTTGCAGGTGTTCAAGGTAATGGTCTTTTGTCTCAACCACTCATTTCAGAACTCCACAAAAGAAATATCTAAGGAATATTCAGAATTGCTTTGAAGGTTATTGGATTTCAGCTGAAAAGTTGGATTTACCTCTGCAGTTGGAGGATGAATGGAGAAAGTTTACGTTATCTTGATCACAAACGAGCATTTATCTTGAAGACAATTGAGATAAATTATTTTTGGAACTAATTGTTAAATCTGGTGAAGTCACGGCTAAGTAGGCTTATTTGGTCTTAGTGGAACAAAGAGGAAATGTGGTTCTAAAATGGTGGCTTAAGGTTTTGTGGAAAAGTCATATCCCTTTGAAAATTAAGTGTTTTTGTTTGTTGGTCCTCTATGAGAAAATTTTGGTGTGGGAAAATTTGAATCTCAACGGTTATGTAGGGCCTAGTATTTGTCTTCTTTGTGGGAAAGACTCTAAATCGGTTGGTCATTTTTTTTTCCAGTGTTCTTTCTTCAAAGCAATATGGGATGGGGTGGAAGGTTGATCTCTGTTTCTTTCAATTGGAATTTAATTAATATCGAGGATTGAGATGATTCCAAGAAAATGAGAAATATAAAGAGTTGTTATTTTTTGTTTTCTAGGAAGTTTGGAAGACAAGAAATAAATGTATATTTCTGAGATTAAACTTTTTGTGCATGTCATTATGGCTAAGATTATTGCAAATTTATAAGAATGGAGGAGGGAATATTCTCATAAGGGTAAAAAGTTGTTGTTGTTGTTTTTTTTAAAAACTCAAACGGATAATTTTTATTTTTTTATGAAGGATTTCAGGTCTAATTTAGCAAATGCCAATCAACCAATTACACAAAGAGCAGTAGAAAAACTTCGAGAAGATCAAAGTTAGTACAAATTCTTACAATTTGAAAATGTATCACCCAAACGGGCATATCATGACTTATTGAAACTCAATTAAGGAATTGGATGAAATTTGTTGGGTTCTCCTTTGATGCCGAGGTTGCCTTGTGACAGCAGGCAAGCTTTATTTGCCAGAGCATCTGCATTTTTATTTATCTCTCGCATAATATGGAAATATGCGACACTTTCAAACTCTTTCAATGTATTTTAGATTCTTTGCAGAGATTTATTCAAAGCATAATTATTAAAATGATCTTCTGAGTTTAATAATTTGATCAACAACTCTGAATCTCCAAAAAATTGAATTGACTTATATCCATTCTCCTTTGCTATATGGAACGCCATAATGAGACTATAACTTTCTGCCTGATTATTCAACATAATTCCAAGTCCCCAACTAAAACGGGATTCGATCACTCTGTATGGAGATATATTCAAACCCCCAACTCTTGCGATCCCAGGATTCCCCTTGGATGCACCATCAAAGAAGATAGTAGCAGAAGAGGAGGTTTTCCACCATTCATTAAATCCCACAACATTACAAGGAACACACCAGGAGGGAGAACACACTGGTTTGATGAAGGTCAACCTTCTCAATCCCAACGAACAGGATCCCATCCACACTAGAACCTCTTAAGACAGAGATGAAGGAGAGGCCAAATTACTTGTTTATTCGTATATGAGCTTTTTGATTTTATTTTCCACTATCAAGGGAGTCGTAGTCTTGCTATTAAAAATCAATTCGTTTCTTGAAAGCCAAAGTTTCCACCAAATACATTTCAGAAATGTTTGCTAGAATTTGATCCATTCAACATTTTTGTCTCTTATTTATGGAATATGTTCTTTCCAGGAGATGTAGAGAGGGACGACTACAATTTGAGCAGGGATAGATACAGTCAAACCTTTGAGGACCAACTCCCACATCGTTTGAGTGAAAACACAGTCAACGAAAATGTGATATGATGTTTCGTAGGCAGAGTTACAGAAACAACACCTAAACAGTCCAATGAACCTGCGTTTAGTCAAATTTTCACCTGTCAGTACCCTTTTATGCATGAGAAGCCATGTGAAAAAGTTCACCTTGTGAAGGCTATATGAAGACCGAACGGATTTTCAATGCACAATGGATAGACTAGAGACATGAGGAGTTTGTAATTTGGAGAAGCCTTGAGCAGCTGAATAAGTTCTAGATTGGTCCCAACCCCATTTATATTTATAAGAGCAATGGATTGGTGTAATACCTAATAGAGATGGAAGCATAAATTTCTTTTGGGAGATAAGATGATATGGACTCTCAGGAAAGGAACAATCTACCCAATTCCCACCGCTGCCCCAAAAACAAATGTCTGTCAGCCAAAGAAGGCCTTTATTGGTTAACCAATCCTTGATCCCTTCTAACAAGATTAAAGAGGAAAGAGGAGGTTTTCCTAAAATATTATCATCCCACAAAAAAATCCTCTTCCCATTGTCGAGGATTCTATAGAGATGTTGATTAATATTATCAATTCATTTTCTGCATAAGTTCCAGATTGTTGTGCTTGTGGGGTATTTGAAGTTTTTAAATTTCTCAAAGAACCTCCCTTTAGGTATTTCATCCAAAAGATCTTACTTACCGGATGGTTTTTATCTACATACAACTGCCAAATGAGTTTACCTCCCAATGCCAGATTTTCCAATCCAGGATCACGAATTTGCAATCCACCTTCTATAATTGGTCTTTTGAGAATATCCCAACTTACCAGATGTGATTTTGAGCGGACTTCTCATTCTCCAAATGTGATTTTGAAATTTCTGATTTCTCCATACCTAGCTGAATTTCAGCTAAAACATGCACCGACTATTGCATGTTGCTCATTGGAGTTATGATAGGTGTTTTAATCCAACTTTTCAAGGCATATTTAGTTCGTTTTAATTTATGTTCCCATACATAGCTGAGGGATCCATCTACAAACTGGGCCCAAGCTTGAGACACTGTTTCCCAAAAGCCATCCCTCTCAATCCAAAGAGGACTGAAACGAAATGGGATAGGACCAAGATTTTCCTCTTCTTCCAACAACAGGGAAATAGGATGGTGATCATAAGTTAGCTTGGGCAAAATTTGGGAAGAGATTAAAATTTTCCCATCCATCAAAGAGATTTGGGCCAGAAATCTATCCATACTATAAGAAATTATGGCTGCCCTTGCTCTATTATTGGTCCAAGTGTACCGCCCTTTCTTGGGTTTGAAAACAAGAAAATCCCAGGCTTGGATCAAAGACTCCACTACCTACTGAAGAGGATCTCTGCCCTAGACTCCTGCACTTTTCTCATCAGGATCTAAAATAATATTGAGATCCCCAACCACTATAATGTTTATGGGAGAGTGGATTTCCATAAAATCTCACAGCGAATTCCAACAGACTTTTTTCTTTATAAAATTTACTGGGACAAAAAGGTTAAATAGAGCAATGGAGATCTTACTTGTTATATGTTGTAATTATTTATAATCCAATGTTGGGTAGCAAGCGAGGCTTTTAGCAGAAACTTGTCCTCAAACCATAAGGTTGCGAGGCCTCCTGAAGTGCCTCTTGCACTAAATTCCACACCTGCATTTTTTTCCACTTTGATTTTCTTAAGGATAATAGAGCTTCCTCTTCTATCTCTCTTTCTTGGAGCAAGAGAATGTATGAGGGTTCCATTCTTAATAGATCTTTAACTGCTTCTGCTTTCTTGGGATTCCCCAGTCCCCTACAATTCCAAGAGACGAGATGCATTATTTACCCAAGAAAAAGGGAGTTGTCCCTCCCTTTGGGGGTCTATTCCGCTTACTTCTACCTATTAACATTTCTATTGTAGCATGACTACCCTGCATATTTTATCTCTCAGCTTCTTCTTCTCTGACCTCCTTTCGAGACTTCCTACATGCCTTTTTAGTGAATTGCTCTATTGAACCTTCTTCCGAGAAGCCAGAAGTGTCTACCGATTTCTTCTTAAGAATTTCTGCATAAGAGGGAGAAGATGTGCCACCTGTGGGTGATTTATGAATTTCCTGCAATATTGCATCTGCGCAAGGAGTTTCTAAGGGTACTAGTCCATATTTTTCATGTATCCCGAAAATTACTTCACCTTCGCCTTTATGCACATCAGATTGTTGCACTTTGCCCTCTTTAAGAACATGAGAGTTCTGATCTTGAGAAGGACTTAAGACAATAAAGGGATTTTAAGAAGCAGTAGCTTTTTCCACAGCCTGAGGTTTAAAAGATATTTTTTCAACAGGAATGACTCCTTTCCGTGTATTTCCTCCTTTACCTTTCGTTCTATTATCCTGTTTGGAGGTGCCTACTTTCTGAACTTGTGTCAATTGACCAGCCTTCTCTTTATCAAATTCTTCTTCTGGTTTTTTCTTGCAATTTCGAGCAAAGTGGCCATGTCCATGGCAATGATGACACTTGAAAGGGAGTTGTTCGTAATCAATCTCTTGAATGTGTGACCATTCAACAACAATTATCTTGATCACCTTAGGCAACCCTATCTCTAAATCTACTTCAACACAAATTCTTGCACATGAATATTGTTCTTTTCTTTTTGCCCCATCGATATACTTTCCAAGCTTATTCCCTATGGTTTCTAGAGATTCTGAGTTCCAACAATGAAGATGTAAGTGGGGAAGCCTAACCCAAATAGGAACGACTGAAGGTATGTCTCAGGTAGGATCGAAGTTCGGAGTCCACTTATTTAGATAAAGCCCCTGAGGACCCATAAAATATGGACCATTTCGAAAAATAAGGTCTCGATCATCAACTGAATCAAACATAAAAACATAATAATCTCTGCCAACCAAATGATTGTGGATTCCTTCAAAAACCAGAGGCATCCAATTTCGCTGAACCCATCCATTGATTTCCTTAGGAGAAGGCCAACAACCCGTAAATTTCCCAATGAGCCCACGCTCAACAAGGTTTAAGGCGGTCTGGCAAGGACGTTCGACATGCAGTTCAAAAGAAGGAATGTTTTCTTTCTTTACAAATGTCTGCCTATTGGGCTACCCTTTCTCTTACCGTAGGAGGCAATAAGTCTTTTGAACACATTAACATTTGGAGGGAGAGCAGGGGGAGGACCCCCTCCGGAGTCCATAGGGACAAAGCACCCACACAGATAGAGGATTGAATCAAGAAACCATACTTTCTTGATCAGTCTCGAAAGGTTTTCCTGAAAACTAATCGAGCTCACAGCCTCTAGCAAAAGGTAGCCTCTCTGCAGCTCAACACGACCTGCAAAACTACAACATCCTATGGACCATAACCATTATCAAACCAGAGCCGAAGATCTACTCAGAACAATTTCAAAAACTTGATGGAGCGAAAATCACTTCGAAAGATCTAAAATTCCTGTAAATAAGAACCTAGTTCGCAGACACTGATGAAGCTCTCCACAATCCTGCAAAAGCAACAACCAATAGACAACAGGTCTACCAACGACCAGAGCTGAAGACTCTACTCAGATTCAAAATCTTCTTGGATTTTTTTCATAACGATCTATTTCTCTTGAATCTTTCACATTGGTATACTCCCAGATACTGGTGAAGCTCTCCATGATCCTGCAAAAACATAGACAATAGGTCTACCAACGACCAGAGCTGAAGACTCTACTCAGATTCAAAATATTCTTGGAGCGTTTTTTCATGAAAACAATTTATCTTATAAGGGTAAAAATATTTTTAAAAGTCTTTCTTTTTATGAAAAAAGAATATATGGTTTCTTTGATATGTCACAATAGGAAGGTAGATGCGGCGTTGGTATGTTTATAAAATTAAAAAGGAATCATTGGATTAGAAAGAAGATGGGAGCTGGCTTTGGAACCGACACTTTGGTGGAGCTTCTTTCTCTCTGGGGTCTACTTTGGTTCGTAGAGAAAAGAGTTTTTTTTTTGAGTTCTATGTGTGGGTGACTCAAAAGTTGTTATAGACTGGGCATATGGTTTGAACTCTATGCAATCTTTGGGCTTTTACATTTGGACGAGGAAAATAAGGGCTCTTATGTAGTATTTTCAAGTCATCTTTTTCAAGCACATCTATCGTATTTTTAATAAAGAAGCAAATTCTTTATCAAAAGAATCAATTGGGGACTTGGATGACGTAATTCACTTCTCTGAATTTGTGGACGAGGTGATGTTGATGTTGGTCAATACTTATCTTTTTGATAGTTTGAAGGCATGTTTTGCTAGTTTCAACTAGTAGTTTTTAGTTAAAAAGTATATTTAAAAAAGTTTTTTTTTTTTTAATTTTGAATTGGCTTAAAGATAGAAAGACTACAAAGTCGATGGAGATTATAAAAATATTTTGTGAAATTGTTCATAATTTGAATGAACTCTTGTATGTAACTACACATAAAGCATGGTATATATGTAACTTTGATTACATATTTTGAATAACAATTAACATGTTTTTTTTTTCGAAAAAAAAAATGTAAACCGAAATTCTAATTCTATGTTCTACATGTTGCAGTCTTTTTCTTAAAAGACACCCCCAAACGAGTTGCGCGGGCTAAAAAAAAAATTTGGGTAAGCATTGCCCACGCCCTCGTCGTAAGGGGCAAACCAACCGAAACTTCTCAATCAAGAAAGCGTTGAGGGGCGCGAAACCCATATAAATGAGTATCGAAGTTGAGCGATGGCAGGAGTGGTTTCCTGATTGATACTGTGAAAGAAAACCCAGACACCACCTCTTCTAAAGAGTCCCTGAATTTGGTGTGTGCAACGAAGACAATGGACACACGCATGCCAACTTTGTCACTAAATAGAGAGGCGGTCAATCACGGGTATCCCAATCCATCCAACTCAGTCTCCTCAACTTTCACGCTCCAGCAACCACTTGTCTGGATTGACTTGGAGATGACTGGTATTCACTTCCGCTCGCCTCCATCTCTGTTTTCTTAAATATTTCCGGTAGCAATTTCTGTTGAGAATTCCAAGAAGCTTACTGAAATGACAGAAGCTTTCTTACTGAATTAAACCGTTACATAGGTTGACACATACATTCTCGAGCTATACAACCTCTTAGGTGCATATCAAACATGGGTTAGATGGGTGTCTGCCATTGCCCATATTTAATTCGCCCAATTCAAGATTCAATGGAGCGTTACACATTGGATCACTCCCCACAAGATTCAGTGCACCAAGAGACCTGGGTGTATATGGGTGTCTGCCATTGCCCATATTCAATTCCCCCAATTCACCTTTCAATTCACCAATTGCATTGTCAAGATTCAATGCAGCGTTACACATTGGATCACTCCCCCACCTAAGCTGTTCAGTGCACCGAGAGGCCTGGGTTTATATGGGTGTCTTCCATTGCCCATATTCAATTCGCCCAATTCACTGCTCAATTCACCCATTGCGTTGTCAAGATTCAATCCAGCTTTACACATTTGATCTCTTCCCCACCTAGGTTATTCAATGAGAAAATGGACCATTGATATTATTCCTGTTTGGTTTTTTTGGTCAATAAAAAAAATCCTTATCTTCGATATTTCGAAGTCAGAAATCAGATTGCATATAATGATGTCCATATAATGGACCCAGAAACCTAGCACGTCTACCAGCTTCCACCTCCATATCCACCTTTACTACAGGACTAATGTTATTTACATTCTTCCTGTGCTGTCTACCCTTTCCAAAATTACAGAAAAAACGTACAAGAAACCCTGTCCCATGTTATCACAGGAAGACATAACCTCCCTATTGACCATAAATATCTCTCCATTCTAGACTTTTACAAAAACATAAACAAAAGGCTTCAAAAAATACTTTAGTAAAAGGAAATTTCTGTGGACTCTTGGAGAGTTGCTTCTTTGAAGACCTGTTCTGAAGACCTGTTCTGATAAGTGTCCTTCGTGAAGCAGCAGAGTTTTTCTTGATAAATTGTTGGCCTTTGAATTATACTTGCTATAAACTGTTGAATTTTAGCATTAGCATGTATTCTTTAAAAATTTGTAGACTGTAAAATAAATAACAATAACAAGTGCAGTAGATAGATCAACACATCAGAACATCATACACACTGAACACAAGAGTTTTTCACAGGGAAACCTTTAAAGGACAAAAACCCCAAAAACATTAGTAATTCATGTCTTAAATGAGATGACTTGAGTTTTGTTGCTGCAAGAGTAAAATCTCAGAATTCTGAGATGAATGTCTTTCAAGGTTGTCAAACCCTAACAGGCTTAACCATTTGTCAAATTTACTCCAAAAACAATTTCACAAGAAGAATACAGAAGTAGGGCTTTCTGCCCTGATTATTCTTCTGCTGCCTGGAACACTTTTCTTGCTGCCCAAAGTACCAGAAGTACATCTGCTGCTGCCCAGAGCAACTTCAGCCCTGCCCGAACTTCACATAAGACTACCCGTGAGTTCTGGAAGCTGCCTGGAGTCAGATTCAAGCTGCCCGAGATGAGTAGCAAGCTGCCCAGACTGCCTGGATCCTGTACAGGTCTGCCTGAGCCCTGTTAAGGTCTGTCCGAGCCTATCCAACCAGCAATACTGCTGGTCGTGGATGGGATCTGTCTGCCAGTATGTCAAGATAGGCAGTCCATGAAGTGGAAGACTTGTAACAGCCTGTCTGAGCTCCTGCCTGTAAACTACAGGCTGCCCGAGGATAGACAGAGGCTGCCCGGAGCCTTATACAGATGCCCAAGTCGAGAATGGGCTGCCCGAGAAATAACCAGACTTCCCGTGATGGAGATGAATGCTGCCGGAGGTTGCTGTGTGACTGTCTGAACTTCTTTAGGGCTGCCTGGAGGAGCTAGAGCTGCCCAGAAGTGTTCTCGGTCTGCCCGTGGGTAGGAAGAGTCTGTTTGTGAACATAATCACCCTGCCCAAATGGAGGATCGCCTGCCTGTGAGGAGAAGGAAGTCTAGGGTGAAACCCTAGCCCTTGTTCTTACTAGCCGTGAAGAGAAGGAAGAACGCCCTAGCAGATTAGGGTAGTTGGAGATGAAAGAAGTGATGATAATGCCCTAGCTAGAAACCTCCATGCTAGGGCATAAACCAATATAAAAAATATTCTCTCCTTCAAGTACCAGCGAAAACCTCTTTGGAGCAGCTTGATGATGAGCAAGTGTGTATGTCAAAATGAAATGGATTGATCTTCTTTTATATCCTTTAAAAGAGCAAAATAATATTATTTTATTATTTTATCTTTTTGACTTTTACTTTTAGTGGTACTAAAGGTCTTTTTGCACTTTCACTTTGACTCCTTAGTGGTACTAAGGGTCCTTATGTATTTTTGACTTTTACTTTAGCCTTCTTCAAGTGCCCTGTGGTCAAAACAAGTGGTTAAAGGTGGTCCTTCATCCCCACTCAAAGTACATCATCATAAACAAAGAGAATTACTAATGCTTTTATCTCACACTTTATGTGACACCAAGATGTAATATCCCAAATACTGATATTCTCTAATGTTCTATGATAGTGTTGACTTGCACACTCAATCTCATGCAAATTTGCAAAATAACTGTGTATGCAAACACACCATGCAAAAATGTCCTAAAATATAGCTGAATTAGGGTTAGGGTTTTGCAGAGAGAAATTAATACTTACCACTGATATTCTGGCTAATAATGACTCCAAAGATAGCTGCATGCATAAGGATTTGGATGGGTGGTCTAATAATGCTCTTTTCCTCCAGTGTTACCGCCCTATAGTATCGTAAAAACCCTCTAGATCAAAGGTGACGTTTTTGTAGGAGAGGTCCGTTTGGGCTGAAACTTTCTGAGCTTGTCTGTCTGCTGATGCCGGAGATATGGCCTCGCACTTGTGGAGGTTTGGCTGCCTCTAAGTGCCCTAGCGAATTGATTAGCAGTTTTGCTGCTCACGCCCCCAACTGATCTGTTTAGGTGATAGCTGCTCCAGGTGAGCAGACTGATAGTTGATAATCACTGCATACCATAGGATAGGTCTGTTGAGAAAGAGGAAGCTGACATGCGGAGGAAAGACTGGGGTTTGTAGCAGTGTTATCGGAACCGGCCCGGAACCGGCAAAACTGGCTGGTCTGACCGGTTCACAGGGTCAACCGGTCCGGTTCAGTAAAAAAATTTGCAAAACCGGCCTCTAGACCAAACCGGCCTCTGAACTGGCCGGTTCCGTACGGAACCGGCCGGTTAAGAGGCCGGTTTGGTCCAGAGGCTGGTTTTGCAAATTTAAAAAACAAAAAACAAAAAAACATCTAAACTACTACTCCGGAACCGGCCAGTTCAGAGGCCGGTTTGGTCTAGAGGCCGGTTTTGCAAATTTAAAAAACAAAAAACAAAAAAACATCTAAACTACTACTCCTAACCTAACCCTAAGCCTATCCTAACACTATTTAAAGACCCCCAAGAAACGAAACAAAACACTGGTT
>LPNX010444474.1:33539-175491 GCA_001517045.1 Pseudotsuga menziesii
TTTGTAGTCTTAGCGAATCCTTCTGTGTTTTCCCTGCTACTTCCGGTTGCAAACATGGATCTTCTAATAACCTTTTGGAATGTGCTGGATCTCTGAATACTATAGTATATGATGGATGCAATGGATAAACGTGGATGATCTATCGCAATGAGAGACTAGGGCAGATATCTCATTGTCGAACCCTCGCTAGCTGAAAACACCGTCTCCAACCTTGATTGTCGCGGCTGCACGCTGTGCTACTGCTAAAAACTCCAAAATCAATCAACAATAACAATAGATATCTCTTTGGTCCAATAATCCTTCTTAAATAGAATAGCATGTACTTTTAGGGTTTGCATGTCATTTTTAGGGTTTATGCTTCACTTTTGCATGCATGCAATTCTAATTTCATGTTGACTTTAACACTAAAATAAGGCCTGCATGCTCCGCATGCTTTATGATATGAACTGTTATGGCCTTCTTACTACACTGATGACTTAATAATACTGAATTGATCTACCTTTCTGCTCCTAGTGCTATTAGTCCTCAGTTATTCCCTTTTTATAAAAATGGAACATTACACAAGATCAGGTACTAGATGTCTTAACCAAGGGTAGCTAAGCCTTGGAGAAGATCACAAAGCCCATAGATCGAGGGTCAGAGTGTCTCACATGCCCAGACTCGGTCTGGGGCTTATAGTGATATCCTGGTAACAGACCAGGTGCCTCAGCCATAGGTTGCATAATTTGACCCAAGGTCAAATACTTGGTAACAGACCAAGCGACTCCATTCTCCTGGAGAATGGCCCTTAGCCCCAGGTTGAGTCCCTAGTCTCGGACTAGGTTAAATTCCTGGTAACTGACCAGGTGCCTCCATTCAAAGAATGGCTGAGTACCCCAGTGCAGGACTGGTTCCACATCCTGGTCCCTGACCAGATGTCTCCATTCAATAGAATGGTCACTCAGCTCTAGGCTGAGTCCCCCAGTGCTGGACTAGTTCCACATCCTGGTCCCTGACCAAATGTCTCCATTCAACAGAATGGTCACTCAATTCTATGCTGAGTCCCCCAGTGCTAGACTAGTTCCACATCCCGGTCTCTGACTAGATGTCCCCATTCTCCTAAGAGAATGGCTCTCGATGCTGCACAAGAAAAATCAACATAAACATGTGTGAAAACCATGCTCTTCTGTGGGGGAGCGCGCTCCCACCCCCCTTGCTCCTGCTCCCAAAGCTTGCTCCCAAAATGCTCCCAATACTAAAAGCTCCTATACTGGTTGATCATTTAATGACAATGTTATGTTGCCTCTTTTCTTTGCCAAGCTCCTATAAAAGATGTTGTGGTTGACCATTTGATGACATCATTATTAGTTATAAGTTATAACTACTAGATGATTGATGTTATATGGTTTAATCCATTTTTTCTATAGCTAATTCAACATCCTACATGTTTTTTAGATATAAATCCATAAAATATATACTATATAAAAAACGCTCCCGAAACAAGAGCTCCTGCTCCCCGCTCCTGCTCCCTGCTCCCAAAAACATAGAAAATATGTCATCAAAGGATTCTCTGACCTACAGGATATGCTTCATAATGTTGTCCAGACCCAGATTTCCAACTTTGCATTTCTGTTTTGCCCAATCTACTATTAATTTGGAGTCTCCAAAAACTTGAAGTTTTTTGATATCTTTATCCTTAGCAAATTTCAGAAGAATAAAAAAAGCGTAGAACTCTGCGTGATTATTAGTGCCTATCCTTACTGCATATTTGAATTTAAAGTATTGTGCTTGGGACAGGAATAAAACAACTCCTGCACCACAAATTCCAGGTTCCCCATGGCATGCTCCATCAAAATAGCCCCACAGAGTCTCATAATCAATTCTAGGCATCACCAAGGTCCTAATAGTACTAACATCCACTTTTGGAACCCATTTGTGCTCTTGTATAAGCAACCTGATTTTATGAGAAACTAAATTTTGTGATATATCCAGCCCTTGAAAGAACATACGATTTCTAGACCAGCACAAAACATACATGAATAAACCTGTTAATGCCTTGTAATCCTCCATTGTTCCATTTGTTAGCCATTCAAATAAGCAATTAACCAGAGATGGTTTTTCCCATCTTGCATTTCCCCCTATTTCTTGTGAAACCAATTGTATTTAATTTACTTTTCCTAAGTTTACTTTGGAAAATAAATTAAAGTGTTTTAAATTAACTTTAGTGAAAAACTAGTTAAAGTGAAAGTGAAATTATGGTTTTTGCTTTACCACTAGTTAAAGTGAAAGTGAAATTAGGGTTTTCGCTTTACCTAAAGTTATAAAAGAGAGATCAATTGGTGGAGAGGACACACACACTTGTATTCCGACAGAGATAGGATACAGACAGGGAGAGAAAGTCAGACAAAGGATTTCGCTGAGAAGACGGAGGAGCGAGCAACATGATCACCGAGCTTCGTACAGCTGGGCCGTACACTCACACAGGAGGGTGTTGAGGTTTAGCCGGGATTTGCCTAGTGATCCTGCCGAGTACTGCATTCGCCAGGTTTGGGTGAATTTGCAGTGATTGTAAAAGTTCCATATTTTCTCATAATAAAATCTATATCTGACTGCTGCACCAGTTTTCCCATCTTGGGTTTTAACTTTTTCCGGGGGTTTCCAAACCCAAAAGATATTCATGTGTGGTTATTAGTAGAGATCTTGCATGCACTGTTAGCCCTAGTTTGAATATTAAAGGAAAATTTACATGGTATCAGAGCTCTGGTGAGCTAAAGTTGAGAGATTTGCAGCAGCAGTGACACCACGTGTCCTACATACTGGATTTCGTCTTTAAAGAAGTCGCACTTGCTAAACTTAACAAACAGTTGTTGTTTCCTTAACACTTGTAAAATTATTTTAAAATGTTCTTCGTGTTCTTGTTTATTCTTAGAGTAAATCAATATGTCGTTGATAAAGACGATTACGAATTTATTTAAGTATTTACTTAATACTATTCATTAAGCACATAAAGGATGCAGGTTCGTTTGTTAAGCCAAAGTGCATTACGACAAACTCGTAATGACCATATCGGGTTCTAAAAGTAGTTTTAAAGATGTCTTCATTCCTAATCCGTACCTGATGGTATTCGGATCTTAAATCTATTTTGGAGAAGATAGTTGCCCCTCGAAACTGATCGAACAAATCATCTATTCAAAACAAAATATATCGTTTTTTAATAATCATATTGTTTAATTGTTAATAGTCTATGTATAGTCTTAGAGTGCCATCTTATTTCTTTACGAATAAGACTGGTGCTCCCCTAGGGGAAACACTAGGTCAAATGTACTTTTTATCAATTAGTTCTTGCAATTGTGATTTAAGTTTAGTAAGTTCTATTATATTCATCCGATAGGGAGCTTTCGATGCTGGTACCTCTCCCGGTACTAGATTGATCGTAAAGTCTATGTCCCTTTTCGGAGGTAGTTTGGGAACATCTTTTGGAAATATGTCTTTAAAATCTTTTAAGATCGGTATATCCTCTATTTTAAGTTGGTTATCTTTATCTTTGTCATCCATTACATAGAATGCAAAAACCTTGCATCCCTTATGTACAGATCTTTTCATCTATAAGGCAAAGATTTATCTGATGGTAACTTTTCTGGGAATTCCTTTTATATTAATTGTATTGCCATTATCATCCATACATGTTAAAGGTTTATATCTCTTTCCCTTCTCTCGCTTAAAAATTAATACTCTCTTTGGTTACCTTTCTTGCTTACTTAAATCTATGCACTAAAAGATAAATTTTCATTTAGATCTAGTTTTCAAGATTCAAATAGCTCAGATTTAGCAAGTGCTTCATTTTTTATCTTTATTCAAGTAGATCTGGCATAAGAAGGCTTATTTTTCGCAAAGCATTATTAAGGAAATTTCTAGCTTGCATAAGGTAGTCTTTCTTTGAAATCTAAAGATTAAATCTTGCATCTAAGTGCATAATCTTATTGTTTGTCCAAAACTCAAGCCAAGATCCCATTGAAAGCTTGCTTTCCTTGTTATTTTTTGCATCTTTTTGATAGCTTGAACTTAGTATTTTTTACAAAATTGTTTGTGTGTTGTCCAAAGACACTTCCAAAGTGTTTTTGGGCACATTTCACTGATAAAAGCTTGCTGGTTTTTAGCAGGTCCATAAAAAAAGAGAAGGAAACACTGTCCAAAAATTGAATTTTGGGCCATTTGGAGCTTCCCAAGAGTTCCTCCTCCTTTTGTAGCTTTCTTTTCAAAGATTTGTAAACCCTTTGGTTCATTTTCTATAAGAACCAAGTAGCATTTCCTAACAGGCATTATAACTTAGCATAATAAAATCTTTTGAGTAGGCTCTTCACTTTCCATCCCCCAAGGGGGGGTCCGTGTCGATGCCATTTTTCATGTTTTGCCTGTTTTAGTTTAGTCTCTTTTGCAGAGTAGTATACTTTGATATGTGCATTCATTATATCTTTATTTGATCAAGAGTAATAGAAATACTAACTCCAAGACTTCCCGAGTTACCTGAAAGAGGAAAGAGATGTGTGGTAGGCTTAATTAGAAAACTAGTGATTTTTTAGTTCCTTGTGTTATTTTTACTTATCATTTAAAATTAACCCCTCCTTGCTTTCCCAATTGAGGTTAATTTAGAATGAAAGAGATTCCTAGATGTCTTATTTCTTTTTAACAAACAAACACAGTGATTAAAATCCTTAAAATCAACAAGACTCCGTCATGTATGCTCTGCACCGCTGCGGTTTGACCGAACAGTTGGCTGTATCAAAAGCAATGAGGGTGGCTAGTTAAGATAGATTCACATTTGAATTAACCTCCCAAGGCGAGAATCCAACGCCTCGAATTAATCCATTGCGGGGAAAGTTCACAGAGGAAGCGGGAACAACTGGGTAGTGACCTCGGGATATCGTCAGGCTACATTCTTGTTAGTGTTGTGTTGGACACATCCTAGAGGCTCTGATCCAACCCACATATTCTTTGCGTGGAACTGCATCAGATAAGGGTTTTGGACATACTCCACGTACTGTCAGGTATATTCGGATTTCCCTTCCCCCCTAATCTAATTCACGCATTTTCACGTCTCAAAATAAAATTACCAAGAGCTTTTGTAAAACATATCTTTTAGCACTTTCAACACTCCTATTTAATTGGTGACTCCATTTAAGCCACTGGTCTGTTTTTTGTATCTCTATTAAGTATCTGAATTCTGGTGTAACTTAAACAATTGTGTTACCAAAATTTTACTCTTATATGCTGTTGTGCTCTTTATTTCAATATTATCTCAAAAACTATTTGCAAGTATCTTGTTACATTTTTAAACTCCTAAATATTTTCACTCATCCACAAACACACTAAAGCCTTAACAACCTTAGAATTTAATAGGGTCTACCCCCCTTAAGTTCACTTAGGAGTTGGCCTAAATGGAGGAGTTAAGAACAAAGTGACAACCTTGACTCGAGACTTGCCCCAAGGACACACTGTGTGGCTTGAAGATTTTTGCCACGTCCCCCCCAGGTGTGTGAAAAGCGACAACATTATCTGGCGCCATTGTTGGGGATAAATATTTTTAATCCGGAGTACGACTTAACTTTTCTTTTAGTTTTGAAAAGATAAAAAGATAAAAAATTGATAGATCTTGTCTAAAAAGTAAAATTATACTCGATCCATTTGGCGACTCCACTGTTTAATATCCCTCCAAGGTATTCTACCCGAAGGAACTCCGAAGGAGCATTTGATCTCATCCTTGAGCTTGAAAGGGCCTATAGAAGGAGATTGAATAGACAAACTTCTCGTAGAATCCTTGGAGATTTAAGGTCCCAATCCCTCTTAGATATCCACCATTTATTTGAAGAGAGTCATATCCATTAATCTAATGAAATGACTCATTTCTTCAAACCCCTTGACTTACTCAAATAGCAGGTGCTCCTCATGCCATTCTGAGTGATGCTATCAAGAAGCCGCCTACCTTTCAGGGGAACAATGCCATCACAACCAAATCTCATCTTCAGAAGTTTTCGGGGCATCTAATTGGTTATTGCAATGAAGCTGTCTATGACCATGATGATGTTAAAATGAAGTTTTTTGCTTTATCATTAGAAGAGGATGCTGGAGATTGGTACCTTGACTTGGCTGATAATTCATACAAAACTCTTGATGAATTCTGAAATGGTTTTAAGAAAAAATGGGGAGAGAAGAAGGAACCAAGACATCTGCTTGCTGCTCTCCATAACATTAAAAAGATGGAAAATGAAACTATGGAGGAATTCAACAAGAAATTTAGAGATTTGGTCTCCGAACTTCATAAAGACATTAAGCCAAATGATGCTGCTATCCTCATCCATTACATTGAAGCCTTCCTTGGTGATTTGAGGTATTAGTTAAGAGATAAAGAACCCGCCGATTTAAAGCATGTCCAAGATTTGACTGAAAAAATTGAAAAGAATATGCAATCATTTGGTAAGTTTATCATACCTAGATTTACTAGAGGAAATTCTTCCTATAACAAAGAATCAAAAGGAAAAGTTGTTTAATCAAAAGGTAAAGAATCATCTAAGGATCCAATGAAGGAAATGTTTGAAATGATGAAAACCTTGGCGACAAATTAGAATCAACAAATGGCCAATCATGCTACACAGTTGCATCATATTCAAAATAGGTTAGTAATGATGGAAATAAATCAAGTTTCTCATGCACCAAGGAACTTTCGACATAAGCCAAATCAAATGTATCAGAAGAAAGCACTAGCTCAGGAGCCTAGAATTCCAAACCAATTAGATTCAACCAACATGGTAGAGGATGCAATTCCTTATTGTAGGCCTTGTGCTCAGTTTCATCAGGAAAATGCTTGTTACATTGCAAATCAAGTTATGGGACAAGGACTCCTTGAAATTTGTAGTTAGGATACACCTTCAAGCGAGCCTGAGTTCGTGAACATGGTAGGTCAAACCTACCCTTTGTCAAACCAGCATTGGCAACAAGCCATAGACTATAGTCAGGAAAAGGACTTCATTACTCAGAATTGCAGTGAAAATCCTACTCAAGAACAGGTCATAGAGATGAGGGATGCTAGATTCAAAGGTGCTACTTATCAGAGGAAGGAGAAGTCTACACCAACTAAGCAGTATAAACCTAAGGTAACAACTCCTCCGATTATGAATCCCCATGTTGTTGTAGAATCAAAACTTGACATGGGGACGTGGCTAACTAATGTTAAAGCCTCAGCCTATGCAACCAATATCCTTCAAATTCCTAGCCAAAAGGAAAAAATGTTAAAAGCTTTAGGAAATAATCAGAATAAATCCCATAACATTGTTAAAGAAACTACTATTCCAAGTAATAATGCTATCCTTGAAGACTTGCCTGTTATCCTTGAAGATTTGCTTGTTAACCTCCATAGTGTTGATCCAAGAAGAGAAGATCACCCACCATTTTATGTCTCTCTTTTTTTAGTAGATAATCTTCTTCTCCATAACTGCATGTTAGATTCATGTGCTTCGTCAAATGTAATTACAAGAAAACTAATGGAACAATTGAATCTAAGGATCACACGACCCTACCACAATGTTTGTGCAATGGATGCAAGAGAAGTTGATGTGGTGGGGATAATTTTAAACCTGCAAGTAAAATTGGCTAAGTATCCTGACATCAATATGACAATGGATGTTGTAGTAATCAATGTGCCGGATAATTGGGGAATGCTGTTGTCTAGAACGTGGGCTGCAACTTTAGGGGGGCACATCCAAATGGATTGGACGTATGCAACTATACTTGCATCGGAGAATACAAGGGCTATACTTCATAGGGAAAAGGAAAGGAAGCAGCATGTAGAAAATTCTAAGAAGCCTGCAAATGAATTCGTGCATTGTACTGATAACTTTGGAAACATGCCATCTTGTCTAACTTCATGGACCCCATTAAAGAAAATGTTAAGAATGAAAAGGTAGATGAGGTTTGGCGAATGTGTTTTGACAGGGCTTATTCTAAAGCTGGAAAGGTGCGGGCATCGTAATCATTTCTCCTTCTAATCAAATCTACAACTTTGCTTTTAGATTGGAGTTTGAAGCATCAAACAATGTTTTTTTTTAACCATGGGAACAACAACCTCCCAAGAGTATATCCAACAGCTTGGAGCCAGATATACCAATAACTTGTGACTTAGCAGGGGCTGAGACATCCCGAAGCCCTTCAAGGTGAGCCTCTATCCCAGGGGTCGCCTACCCTTAGAGCCTCGTCACAATAGGCCAATGAGCAACCCTACCCCTCGCCGGTTTTGAACCTGTGACCTCCAAGGAGATAACACATGTTCTTAACCATTAGGCTCACTCAAACAATGTTGCTGAGTATGAGGCATTGTTTCTAGGATTATAAACTGATAAGGACATGGGTATACAAATTTTGAACATAAAAGGTGATTCAAACTTAGTCATCCTCCAACTTAAGAACAAACATCAGTGTAAAAGTGACAGACTAAGGAAATATAGGAATGCTATATGGGATACTATGGATTGGTTTGATGCAGTTAATCTTCAAGAAATCCCTAGGAAAATGAATGGTTTAACAGATAAGTTGGCAGTAGCGGCCTCCACCCTCCAACCTTCAAATGAGATGATTAATGGGAATGGTAAAATGGAAACTAATTTTAGACCCTCAATTCCTGATAATACAGATCATTGGCAGGTGTTTAATGATGACAAACAACTCTTAAGATTCATCCATAATCTCCAGGAACTTGAGGATTGTAAGATCAGTTACCAGTAGGAAGATAAAGAGTATCGGGAGCATGAGGATAATGTAAGAAATCACATTCCAAGAAGCCTCATAGTCTTTGAGAAGCTGTTTGACAGACATGATCGACATAAAAATAAAAAAAGAAACATAAATGATTGGGGATTATGTGGAAATAAATATAGTTACAGATGAAGACCCCAAGTTAATAAAAAATGGAAAAGGCACCTCGGAAAAGGAAAGGAACAACTTAATCAATCTAATGAAAGAGGATAGAGATGTTTTGGCCTTTAGTTATGATAAACTTAAGGCTTATTGGGAAGATGTGTTCGAACACACCATTCCCCTTAAAGAAGAAGCTAAAGAAGTCAAGCCTTTTCGACAAAAACTTAGGCTAATAAATCCTTAGTTGACCCTTATTGTTCAGGAGGAGTTATAGAAGATGTTAGCAGCAGGGATCATATCACCTACAAGACATTCATCGTGGTGCTCCAACTTAGTTGTTGTTAGAAATAAGAATGGGTCAATTAGAACATGTATAGATTTCAAGAATCTAAATATATCGTGCTTAAAAGATAATTACCCATTGCTTGACATGGAAACATTGCTAAAGAGAGTAACAGGTTCAGGAATGATGTCCATATTGGATGGCTTCTTCGGATATAACCAAGTGTTAGTGAATAAAGAAGATCAACATAAAACAACATTCACCACACCTTGGGGCACATATAAGTTTTTAAGAATGCTTTTTGGCTTATTAAATGCAGGGGCCACTTTCCAGAGAGCTATGGACTTTGCCTTTAAAGAATTCATTGGTAAAGTGACTGAAATTTATCAAGATGACTTAATTGTTTTTTCGAAAGAAGGATCTGACCACATAAGTAATCTTAGGCAGGTGTTCATAAGATGTCGTAAATATGACATTTTCTTAAATCCTTCCAAGTCTATATTTGGGGTTGACGAGGGAAATTGTTGGGACATATCATGTAATGTCCCTAGCCAATTTTTAACTCAAAATTTTTTCCAACTAACTGGCAAGATGGCAATAGGCTCAGACAACTTCTTGTTCTTCCCACTGTTGGTGAGTGTTAAGAATTAAAACTGATTTAACAAGGACTGATATTAAAGTCTGGTTGAACTATTTTTCTCAAACATTTCATGCCCAGGATGTTGTAGCTCACGGTGTGCTCTTAGACAATTGAGGATAGGTTTTATGGATTTACCATGGAGTATGTCACACGCCAAAAATAATATTTTTCACAACATATAAAACCAGCATTAAAGAGTAAGTTTTAAAGACAACACTCAGATCTGATTATTAATTGAAATGGAATGTTTTACATGCCTGAAGATGATGGCCATAGTTGGTACACGCCGATAGCTTCCGAGTACAAGAAGATAGCATTAACAGATTGCTGCTCACTGTAAGAAGTGTGATGGTCTGTCTTTTGTATTGAACAGTACATAATATCCAGACTGTCTGCTACAGGATGACTGAATCCTTAGAAAAACAAACTGCTGCTACCTTTGATGAATGCCTTCTCCAAGTGTTCACTTGCTTCCTTGCTGAGATTCAATGCTCAAAGACAAGATCAAAGGCTCCTGTACATGAAATCGATTTCTCTCTGACAGGCTGCTACAGGAGTATATTGCTTCTCACTGTGATTTCTATTCGGAAAGATTCTACACTTTTCTCACTCTCACAAAGGCCACGACTTGGAGCAATGCAGCAAGGGAAGAGGGTGAACGGTCTCCTGTAGTTTATGTTTTCCCTTAATGACAGTCCTCTGCTTGGTACGCCCTTCTTTATACTGTGCAAACCTTCAGATTTCAAACATAACCATATTCCTTCCTTTTATATGAGATCTGGGCAATAGATAGACTCAAGAGGCAATAAGGTAGAGAGAATAAGAAAGAATCGAAGCCTTCACCTCCAATCACCATGAACTGCTGTAGGATGTGTCCTCTTACTGTGCATTGAGTGATGTAAAGAGCCCTCCCTCTGGTCAATATACTCAGCTGCGTCTTTCCTTCATGAAATGGACTTCGACCTCCTCTTAATAAACCGAGTTTCTTCTCTCCAACCATGCCCTACTCCAATACTTCAAACTGAGATAAGCACTGGATATTAATCCACGGAAATGAAGCACAGTTGAGAAATCTGAGATGATTCCTCCTCAATAGATGGCTAGGGAAGATTTGTCTCACTGCCGGAACCAACACCTCCTCCTAGGGTTCCGTCCAAGAGAAGTTTGCTCGAGAGCTCCTTTTTCACAAATACAAAAAATGTCAAGAATGAGGAAATGGGCTCTCATTTCCCTTTTTATAATTTCACTTTCCTTCTTTTAGTGACTTTTGGACTTCCCTTGGCTCTTCTCCATTTAAGAATTAATAAAGTGACTTCATGGAGAAAAATCCTTCATCCCGCCTTTTAATTTTTAAATTGAGCACTTTGTGACTTAACTTTAATTTCTCCATTCAATATATCATAAAGTGACTTTATAAAAGTCACTTTAGATAAATTAATTACTAATGTCACCTTGTAAAGTCTTTTTGGCCTTGGGGACATTAATAGTTAATTAATTCCCTTTTTGTTGTCTATAGCCTATGGGAATTGGATAGGCTAATGAGTCGCTTGTGGTGGCTACTCGGAAATGGACATTACACATCATCTTAGAGGATGGGGTCAATATTGATCATGAACGAGTAGAAGCCATTAAGAGAGTCCCATTGCCTTAGAATTTAAAAGCTCTCCAATCTTTCAACGGTCAAATCAACTTCATAAGGAGTTTGATCCCTAATTTAGCAGAACTAATGAAACCCTTACAAAAATTGTTAAAGAAGGATGCTAAATTTGTGTGAACGGATGAAGGAAAAGATGCTTTCAAAAATATCAAAGATGCTATATCTAAATCACCTGTCTAAATCAGTCCAAATTATTCCAAAGAGTTTCAAATATTCTCTTTCGCCTCAGAAGACACCATTGCTGGTGTTCTACTTTAGCAAAATAGTGAGGGACAAGAGCAACCTATAGCCTTTATGAGTAGAGCCTTGCAATATTCAGAGTTGAAGTATACTACCATGGAAAAACAAGCATACACTCTTGTCAAGTCCCTTAAACATTTTAGGACTTATGTTGGATACTTAAAGATTGTTGGGTAGGTACCCCATGCAGCTGTTAAAGATATCATGTCTCAGTAGGATTGTCTAGGTATCAGGGGTAAATGGGTTTCAAAGATTCAGGAATATGACTTAGAAATAAAACCCACTAAGTTAATTAAGGGACATGGGCTTGCAAAGATGTTGACTCAGGGGAATGAGAAAGCCTTAGGAATGATTTGTCGAAATAATAATCCAGAACAAAGTGTATCAAACGAGCTTCAAAGATTAGAGCAACAGCCTTGGTATTTAGACATCATTTTCTTCCTTCATAACCTTACATGCCTTGATCACCTACTTGGCCATAAACGAAGAGTATTACGGTTAAAAGCAACTAATTATTGTTTAACAAAGGATGGTTTGGGTTGGATAAACCCGAACGGCTTAGTACTAAGATGTGTTGATGAACCGGAGTCCAAAAGACTCATGGTTGAGTTCCATGCAGGATTTTGTGGTGGGCACTTTGCAGCAAGAACAACCGCCCATAAAATCCTAAGAGCAGGTTACTATTAGCCAAACCTTTTTTTAGATGTGCATAAGTTTGTCAGGATTTGCCCTCAGTGTCAATTGTTCACAGGAAAGCAAAAGATGAAAGCTTTGCCCTTGAAGTCAATAGTGGTCCAAGTCCCTTTCTAGCAGTGGGGCCTTGATTTCATCGGTAACTTTAAAGACAATTCAAGCAATGGTTATTCTTGGATACTTACCGCCACAGATTATTTCACCAAGTGGGTAGAGGCATTACCCACCAAGAAGGCAACTGATGCTGTAGTTATGGATTTCTTAGAAGATAGGATTATCACAAGATTCGGTGTGCCAGCCAGAATTATCACAGTTAATGGCCCATGTTTTAGACTGATGTCATCACTTTCAGTTCTTCAGATATGTCATCCATTTGTTTTAAATATGGCATTGTTTTGTTACATTCATCCAAGTATTATCCTCAAGGAAATGGTCTAGCTGAGTCAAGTAATAAAAATTTAACGACGATAATCAAGAAAACAGTTGGTGATAACAAGAAAGCATGGGATAGCAAGATTAAGTATGCGTTATGGGTTGATAGATTTACAAAGAAGAGCTCAACTAGAAAGAGTCCTTTTGAGCTTGTCTATGGCCTAGATGCCACCTTACCAATCTCACGAAGCAAGGGTTTGGGTGGTAACATGGTGCACACTTTTCTGTTCTGATTTGTTGAATTCAACCCTTTATAACACTGCAAATCTAACCTTTTTGCAATCTTGTGCATTACTGTCTGAGTAACTGGCAGTCTGATTATCTTAGGTCTTTATTCATGTGAATTCTATCTGTTGTCGTGCCTGTATAGTAACAGGTTATGTTTGCTTGCATTTTGTGTCCAACACCATGCCTGTGTATGGAGTCTGGACCTTTTACATGCCTCTTTCTTGTGTTTCTGTTGGACGTGGGTCTTGTGCCCTTCATCTGTTATTCCAAGCCGTTTATTTGTGTGGCTCTTGTGTTTTGCTTCCTTTCCTGTGGCATTGTTTCAGATGTGTTATCCACTAATTCTGCACTTAGTGGATTTCTATTGAGCTGCCAGTTATTGAACATGATGCATGTTCATTGCCAGAGTTCAGAAGTGCAGTTTGTTCTAGAGTTAGCTAATTTTGGCTAGCCTTTTTTATTTTTTGTCAAAGTGACCATGCTCCATGGGGTTCTAATAAAGTGTCTTGAGTGGCTCGGTTCCCTTAGACATAAGAATCAAATAGGGTATTCCAAGGAGTTTTTTCCCTTATCAGTTATTTCTTTGCCTTTAGCCAAGTTATAATGGATGAGTTTTTCTCCTACTACCTCCAAAGCTGGAATGCCCAAATTTGGCGGTTAGGCCTTGTGGGGTTATTAGAGTCCAACATTGAAATATGAATCTACTAGACACTATTGGTATGTTTGATGGTCATTTCCTAGGTCCCGGTATGCATTAAAACATTATCTGAAATTTTTTTTCCCGGACGTCCTCGGATTTTTTTATTTTTTGACTATAGAGAAATAATTAAAATTTTCAATTAATTAAACCATTTTTCCTATGGTTTAATTGAAAATTTTCAAAATGTAATAATTAAGTGGTTTTGGGGGTGGATTTTGGCAAATAAAGACTTGTTTTTTAAGCCAAAACACTCATTTAACCCCTAGACACACTTATCCTAAGTTTCAGATGATTATTTTTCACTTAATTGAATATTTCCTCAAAATCAATAAATGAGGAATATTTAATTAAATAATCATTTAATTATTAATTGGAGATAAATAAAAAAATCTCCAAAATAAACCGATTTGAATAAAGTAAAGGGCTAATTAGCTAAGCAAAAAACATCTAGGAAGATTCGAATCAAGTCCTAACTGATCTGAGTCAGTATCAGAGTGCTACAGTGAACTTCACCTTGGGATTTGCGCCTCTCTCCATGCATGGACGTTTTTCCTCTTTGGCATATGTTTATTGGTTGGTTGATAAAACCAATGTCATAGGGTGGGCGCCTTGCCTAGGTGGAGGCCACCTCACCCCCTTCCATAACTCCGAAGCTCAGTTTAACTCTCAATCAGTGCAGTGAAGCTTTAGTCAGTTAGGGTTGCGCCCCCTTAATCTCTCCTTGATGCATGCGCTAGGGGTCCTTCGTCCTCATTCGGGACGGAAGCAAGGAACATCTGCTCATGTACTTTGTTGTTATTATCTGAATAATATTGAGACTTTGGAGGTCCATTGGTGTTCATGTCACATGGTGAATGATGTATGCTCATTGAGGTAATATTGTTCTAATTTGTTTATGCTTGGAGTAAAATTGTTAATCAATCTAGCTTGGAGGGTTTTCTTAAACACATAGGGTAAATATTTTGATGCTTCAATTTATTTACTTATATTTTAACTTCTTGAGATTCGAGAGTAGCATTGTCTATTAAGTTATATTCATGCTCTTTTGGTTTCCATTTGTTGAATATACTAGATTTGATCCCTTTTTTGTGCAAGTGCGAACAAGTTTTTGTAGTTTACAACGTTGGAGTAAGGGGAGGAGCTCAGTTGCATTGCCCTCATCTTCAGATCTTGAGAAGTCTACAAGTTCTTGTGCCCATTAATACTACACCTTCAAGTCTTAGAAGGATTCAAGCTTGAGCAAAGCTTTCTCTTCTTCCTCTTTCAAACCCAAACTCTCTTTTTTTCCCTGTTCCTTTTTTTATTATGCTTAAGAAGTAGATTTGTCCTTTCATGCTTATTATTTGGAATCTATCATTCTTTAAGCATTTAGATCTGATTTGTTTTTAAAAAGAACTACATCATTCGATTAGATCTAAGCTAGAAAATTGTGCTTACACTTCAAAAAATTGCAAAATTTTTGTAAGCACAAAATTGTTCATTTTTTTTAGTTTTGCATTGTCTTTTCCATTATTTTCTAACATTTCTTGTTCGCTGGTTTTTAGCAGGGCTACGCGCAAAAGTGGAGTTTGCAGTGACCAAGACCATCAAGGAGGCCTCAGAACAAGTCGGTGGACACCCACTTTGATATAGTTTCTTGATGCATCATTGTAAGCTCTTAGATCCAAGTTTATTGGACTAAGAAGTATTCAATCTTCGTCATAAAAGTTGTAAAAGAATTAAACGAGAGCAGTGGGGTAACCAACACCCACATCCCATCCCCCTAGGGGGATTTGCATCTTTTGTCATTTTTCGTGAGATTGCTTTTTTTAACCCCACCACTTCACACACTCACTTTTTAAGTGCAGGGTGTATACTTCTTTCACATTTCACTGTTTAATGCATTGTTTTATTTTTGCAAAAGTAATTTAGACATAAAACCATTCTTCGTCGCCACGAATTATGCTCTCACCTCCACCCAAAGTCTTTGTCGATTAGTGGAGGTTGATCAGAAAAGTGACGCATAAGTTTGGCCAACGTATATCTTGCATTAGTAGTATTTTATTTCTCTCGTTTTCCAACTTGTTTAATAAAATGAACCCAAAGTCTCTTGAACTTCGATGAAAAGCAAGTCAAGAGCACTCTCTGTCGAAGAGTCTTCATTTCTTGTTTTAGTTTAACTGTACTGTTATAACTTTCATATAAATCTCTTGAATCTCGCCATAAGACGGATCAAGAGTGCTCTCTGTCGGAGGGTTGTTACAATCTTCACATCTAATTAAAATTGGAATAAATATTTGTGCTACGTTGTGTATGCTCTACCCAGAATCAGTCATAGACTTTTCCAATTCTCACATTTTATTCCAAGTTACCCCAATAAAAGTAACCACCCAACAAAGATAAGTGAAAATCCGACACTTCGGTTAGATTTTGTGTGGGAAAATTCTGCCTAGGGAAGCTGGAACCACTGTACTTAGACCTTGGGGCCACCGTTAGGCTACATCCCTAGTTGGTGTAGTGTAGAACACACCCTTGGGACTTTGGCAGCCAACATGTCCTCGTACGGAGCCACCAAAGCCTAAATTCTGGACATATCTCCAGTACCACAAGGTATATCTTGGAGATCCCCTCCCCTGTAATAATCAACTCACCTTTAAAAACTTACATTAAAACTTACCAAGAATCACTCGCAAAACAATCTCTTGCACACTATTTGGCACTGGTCTTCAATTTAACTTGCTTATTATCTGTCTAAAGCATTGCACCATTTAATTTATCTATTGATTCATATCATGAATGCCTTGTTTTAGCTGTGTAATTGTCAAGAGATTATTCATTTCCATTTTATTCGCAAGTGTTCACTTGGTTCTATTTTTTTGGTAAGGGTTTATCAAAAACTCTTAAACAACACCCATCCGCATCATACACTTAAAAGAAAAACATCTTTAAAAAACTTGAGCCTTAGAAACTCTTTAGGGACTGCCCCCCTTGGCTTCGTTAGGAGTTTGCCTAAACAGAGGAGTCGGGATCAGGTGACAGCACCTGACTCTTTGCTTGCCCCCAAGGGCCGCACCTCTCCTTTCTGCTGGGAGACAGTCGTTCGAAAGATTCTCGGCTGACAGTTTGCACATTGGCGGGCAACAAGATGTATAGAAGATGCATGATGCCACGAACAGTTGACTCAAGTTAACTCTCTGCTCAATATGTTCACAAACTTTCTGCTTATTATGTGGTTACAGAGGACAAAGCTTTCTTTCTCTCTTCAAGAATTAAACTCAAGATCTCTTTGCATTTATTTATAAAGTTTGGACTTGATAAATAATAATTCACAAAAAATTATTTGAATATTTTGTGGTCAGACTGAAACTTATCTTTGTTCTGCTCCACATGAGCTTGTGTGCATTTTTTAGTTCATCGGCTCCGTCTCTGCTTGTCAACTCTTCTTCACCATGGCTTTAATATCATGCCAGATTTGCACACTCACATAGTAGAATAAACAAGATGAAATAGGAGGGAGAAATTATATTACTATATTGGATAATTCGTTCATGTGTAATGTCTTAGTACATAGTGAAAGGTGGGAGATGCACATTGAGTATATAACTGCTAAATACTAAACAAATTTTTCTGAAAATATGTCCTATATTATCATAATACTTTATTCAATAATGAAATGGAAGCTAAGTCATTTAATGTCTTTGTTACAAGAGTACATCTAACAAATTCCTAAGTGAACATCGATGTCCTGAGTACACCGTTATATCTACCCTACCAGACAAACCACTTATTTACATTTTTTTACTGTGATTGTTATTTTGCATTATCTGTGTGAAACTTGCGCAATTTTGTTCTAGGTTTGTATACTTTCTTGGACATTCTTTGTTCCCTGCTTTTGCAAGTGCTATTTTTGGTATGCAATTATCAGATCTCTCAATTATAAATTTATTACTATTAATCATATCTGCCTTGTATATATAAACAGATAACGACCTGGCAAACTTTTTTCTCTGATCCTTAATCTTGTGTGGACTTTGATGCTTCTTTGGAGTTTAATACATTTAACATAGCTCACAAATACAAATTGGTTGCAGGTCTAGAGGTTGAAAATTGCAGAATATTGGAGATAGCTTGTATCATTACTGATGGAAAACTTGACAAAATGATTCAGGTAGAGTTAACACCAAGCTCAATGCTTTTTGGGGTCAAACATTTGATTGATGTGATTTCGTGCTTTAGGTTGTTCTATTAACTGCCATTTGTTTCAAGTATTGGCTCCCATCTTTATCTTGGCTTACACATCCCTTCTCTTCTATGTTGCTCTTTCATCTTTATATATGCTTTTCCACTTCAGTTTTAACTTTTAATGATAATTGCATATAAGATTGGAGCCTTAGAATTGTATTGTCCCATAAAGATGGATTTATTTTTCTGGTTACCTTTTTTCAGCCTTTAATCTTTGAAAATGATATGGAAGATATAATTTTTTCAGTTGTTGATGGCACTGTTACTCCGAAAGAAATGGGCTTGTGTACCTTAGGTGATACTTCTTGATTATGAATGTTGTAAAATTTGGACATGGTATTAAAATAAGACAGGATGAAAATGTAGATTTGTTTGACACTTTACATGGTCTAATTGAAACAAATAATTTGTATGTTGTGCTGTATTTCTTTTCAGGGACCAGACTTGATAATAAATCAACCCGAAGAGTGTTTGCAAAACATGGATCAATGGTGTCAGGAGCATCATACTGCCAGTGGTAAGTGTCTGGTTGTTGCTTATTCAGCAACCCATGTTTTTTTATTCCTTTTAACAATCTCTGTGGGCCCAATAATTTTTTCATGTTTATTTTCACTTGCATCATCCTCTGTTTGGTTATAGTGGAAGATTTATTGTCCTTCTTTCCCACACAGGACTTGTAGAAGAGGTCAGAAAAAGCAAAATTACAGAGAAAGAAGCCGAGAATGAGGTTTGTTTTCTACTGCTTATTTTATTATTTAGTTATTTTTTGTATTTTTTGGAATTGCACATGCTTCATAAAATTTCTTGGTGAAAAAGAACATATGATACAACCCCATTGGTCAGATTCCATACAGTCCAAAATTATGGATCCTAACTACTGAAGGTACCAATCTGCCTACCTGAAAACCAAAACAGACATAATAAGGAGATAGGACTTCCCTTGGTGTAGATGCAAAAGCTACAAAAGGGAGACCTTTTTTTTCCTAGTATAAGAAAGAGAACATATATTGACAAGAAATGGGAATCAATAACAAGTTACAACCACCCCAGCTCTGTTAAAGTTTAAGGGTTAGAGGAGTTTTTAACATAAGTAATAAACTTCAATGCATGAACATATAAAATCAGATTCAGAATAGTGCTGCTCTAATAAAATTTGAACTGTAATAAAACAAACATTTCATCTCTTTCAACTTAACGCTCCATTAGTCACTGCGTTAATGTTGGTCCTCGAGAATCATCAAATCCCTGTTGATGAAATTGTCATTGATGCCAACATGGACTTGCAGTGGCCCCACAGGATGTCATTGATGCCACCAAGTTCCATCTGCAGTGCCTTGGACCCCTTACAGAGTGGGTTTGTGCCTTGAAGCACCTTGTACCTAGTTGACAAAGTCCTTGTACTCACAAGACTGGATCTTGATGCCACCACCTTGTTGAAGATGTTGAAGACCCTGCTGATGGTCCTGAAGCCCTTGCAGACTATGGAAAAGCCTTAGATGGGTTGGAGAAGCATTAATGACCCATTTTGTGGTCATTCATGCTCTGATGGTGTCATTGGTACCCTAGGAGAAGACCCAGCTACCCCACAAGTGATATCACGATGGATCTTGGCCCTTGGATGCCTCCTGGTGTGGTTGATGAAGTCCTTGGACCCAAACTTAGTGGTTTGATGACCCTGCAACACTTGTTGGGGTCATGGAGCTCTTGTATGATGATGATGACCTTGTATGGTCCTTGACAGGCTATGGAACTCATGAACATGTCCTAGGTATGATGAAGAAGCCCATGAAGACTTGGAACCCCTGATGAAGACCCTGATGCCCTTGCAAAGTTCACGGAGCCCACTACTTTCACTTACATGGTTAGTTGACATGAAGATATGGTCATTGATGACTTAATGAAGTCATAGAACCTTTGTGAAGACCTTGATGCCCATTAATGAGGTTAAGACACTAATTGGATTGATGATGAAGTTGACAAGGGTCCATGGTACCATTTGGTGACATGCTTGATAGTTAGGACACCCTTGCTTTTGGAAACTTATTACAACAAACCCTAAGACCATTGAAATGGTAAGGATGTGTGGCGAAAGGGTAATAAAACAAAGACATGATAAACCTTGATCAAGCCCTAAAGTTATGGATGTGTTTGACATTTTGTTGACCCTAGATATTTAAGTGACATTTAAAAATTCAAAGTCAAAATAAAAAAAATTTAAATTTAAATTAAATACTTACCATCCTTAGCTTGTTAAAGTCTGCTCCAATTAAACTGAAAAAAAAAAAACAAACTTTTTTATACATGTCAGCTCCAAAAATATTTTGGAAAACCAGTATAAATACCCCATTCGAAATTCATTTTGCAAACAAAAAAAAGGAGAAATTCGGGTGTGCTCTGAGGTTGTTTTTCCGTGGACTGAGGCAGCCATACTGAGGAAATTCGCAGGTGCAGACAGAGAGGAAAAAAAAATCTGTCTGAATTTTGCAGAATTTTGTTTTGGGGGAGTTTTACCAATGTACATCAGCAGTTCGAATTTTTGTAGCAGCAGACTGAGGTGAAGGAGCAGACCCGAATTTTGTTGGGCTATTGTTGAAGGCTTTCCACACTTGCAACAGTCTGAAGTTTGAATATTTTGCAGCCCTAATTTCACATGCTTGGGGTTTCCATAGTCACTGAAGTTCATCTCGGCATTAGACACAGTCCAAGCTTCAATCACACAGTCCGAATTAACCAGCACCTTGACAGTCACGTTTTTAGCAGCAGTAAAGAAGAAAACCAGAAGTTTGCAGCAGAGAAATTTTCATCTTGTTTTTGCTCTCTTTAGTTACTGTTTGAAGCAGCCCATCTTTGTTTTAGGGCTTGACTATAGCAGCACTACAGTACAACCAACAAGATGGGGGAGCAGATGTGAGCAAGGGTTTCCTCACTCCACACTATGCCACAGCCCCAAAATTTGCAGACCCAGTGAACAGTTCCGAGTTTCACAAAGTATGATACTCTTCCACAGATCTGAAGCATTCCACAAGTTGATATAAATCTGGTTTTTGACACTGTGTATGCATGGAGGAATGATAGCTTGGGTCTAAGTCTTTGTGTGCTGCTAGTAGTCCCGGGTTTGATGGTGTTTGGGGTTGCTTCTCATAACACACTAACAGAGTTGGATGGTGATTGGACTCTTCCACACAGTTCCGAATTTGATACTGTGGGTGTTTTCTTCCTCAGACAAACCACCGAAATATTGATAGCATATACACAAGTCTGAGTTTGGTGGTTTATACACAGTCCAAGCTTATCCGAGTTTGAAAGTGATTGAGGTGGTGTCTAAGCAGTCTACAAGCTTATCCAAGTTTGAAGGGAGATGTTGACTGCCCTAAGCATTTACACAGTCCCAAATAGCCCTAGAAGTTGACATGTTGATGATGAGGCCTAAGCATGAAGATGACAGTCCATGATGACAGCCCTAGAAGCTATTGATGAAGTACAAGGATGATACACAGTTAGAGTGACACACAGAGCAAGGTTGATGCACAGCTTAAGAAGATGACAGCCCTTACTTGGTAAGTGGATGACAGCTCTAGTATTGACAGACCAAGTTTGGACTTGTGTTGGGCTCTTCCTCTCAGCCAATACACAGTCTAGGTCTAAATATAATGAAGAGTGACTTGAAGAAACATCCTAGTGACAAGAAGACATGACAATGATTATGATGACTGTTTAGTTCAAGTTTTGATGCTTGACAGTTGTATTGTTGCCTCTTTCAACTATGACTAAACAGTCCAAGTTCTCCTTGTGAGTTTTGATCCTGTTACATCATACTCCAGCTATCTCAAGCTTGGAAGAGAAAGGCTTGTAGCAGAATTCGAAGTATTGGAAAGATCCAGTATTCGTTGAAATCAGAAGGTTACAGCAGTAAGTAAGGTTACATCACTGGACACATGATTTGCAGGTTACATCACTGGATGCATGGTTTTTCCTAAGTAACCTTGATAGTATGCTGAAGAATCTGAAGTAGACATAGAGACAAGTTGCTTATGTCCTGGTGCATGAGCTACAGCTCTGACTGAGGGTTTAATTAATGAAGGCATTTGAATCTCAGACCTCGTTTGTTAGGGCTCAGTGTTTTGTACAGTTGAATGTGCAAAGGATTGAGGTGAAGAAGTCTGATAAGACCTGGGATGCAGTTTAATGTAGAGTTTAAAGAAGGTACACATAGCCCTAAGTTTACCCACTGATCATAGATATGACAAGTTGTATTGCAGAACCTTGACCAGCAGAATGTTATACCTACATCCATGAAGACCTTGATGATGATCAGACCTTGATGATTGATGACTTCATAAGCAGTGTTCCTGAGCAGACCATGCAGAGTTGCAGCAGTGAAGGATGGTCAACAGTGAAGAGGATGAGCACATAACCAGCAGTGTTGAAGGCATGAGCCATAGTGAGCTGTAATTGTAAAAGCAAGCTTGTCTTGCTTTTGAGGTTAGGATATTTCAAACCCTTCTTAGCAGGGTCTAAGAAAACCAGGCAGGGTCCTGGATGAATAGTAGGTGCTCTTTGTATCAGTAGGTGCTGATTTTACCTCACGGTTGTAGCCGGTCCAAAACTAATACAAAAAGATTACAAAATTATATGGTGTTGTGTTCTTTTGTGTTATGATTCTTGATGATTCAAATGCTTATGATATGTGAATGATGAAGTGAAAAATGTTTATGAAATGATTATGAAATTGGTAGAATAGTGGAATGATGAATTGGTAGTTAATTGTGACAAGTTAAGAAAAGTTTTAAAATTGGCTTTACACTGATTCACCCCCCCTCTCAGTGTCTAACAATAAGTACAGTAACAACATGATAAAACAATGTACAGGAGAAATCAGTAGTAAGGAATCATAACCATTATTTGAATCGACCTTATACTCAGATACTTTAGGTTGATCTTGTCACAGAAGGGACAAGTCAACTAGGAAAACAATTTATCTACCTTGAGAGTGAGCCTAAGAGGTTTAAAGCAGAAGCATACTGACCCAGACTTCTTAGGAAATAAGTACAGTCAACTGTCATACCCAAGACAGTCATGTTGACAAAGGACACACAGTCATGCTGAGTAAGGATGCAGTCACATTGTGCAGAGACACACAGCCATACTTTTGCACAATCATGCTTTCCACAATCCACACATGAAAGATAAACCCACAATCCACACATAAAGATGAACCCACAGTCACGTTGGGAAAGCCACAGTCCACACATAAAGATGAACCCATAGTCACGCTGGGAAAGCAACAGTCCACACATAAAGATGAACCCAGAGTCACGCTGGGAAAGCAACAGTCCACACATAAAGATAAACCCACAGTCACGCTGGGAAAGTCACAGTCCACACATAAAGATGAAGCCATAGTCACGCTGGGAAAGCAACAATCCACACAAAGATAAAGCCATAGTCATGCTGGGAAAGCCACAGTCCACACATAAAGATGAACCCACGGTCACGTTGGGAAAGCAACAGATACAGTCACGTTGAAGAGGGAGGTGGTCATGCTGCAAGGACGGACACCCAGAGTAGTGACATCCACGACCTAGAGCCATGATCATGGTAGCAGGTGGTCACGTAGAGCAAAGCCACGCGGATGGAGTCATGCAGTGGTGCAGCGGGGATCACACGGATACAATCATGCTGCAGTATAGGTAAGCCACACGGGGGCAACAGTCGCGAGATGGAAGAGTCATGCGGGATAGAGCCACGGTCAGCAACAGTCGCAGGAAGGAGAGTCACGCAGGACAAAGGGCCACGGTCAACAATAGTCGCGAGAAGGAGACAATCAACCACAGGTAAGAACCCAATATATTTCTTGGATAAACTGATGTAAATTTATAAGGGTCGTGGATTATAAAAATATTAATAAAACATTATAAAATACATTAGATTGACTTTATTAAAAGATAAAAATAAAGAGGTCCAAAAATAAAACCATAAAGGTAAAATTAAATAAAGGGTCCAATGGTTTTATAATAAAACCATAATGTGAATAGTCCAAAGGTTTTATGATAAAACCATAAACAATAAATGGTCTTATGGTCCTTTCATAGAGTAAATAGACTTAGGATAATGTACCACAAAATAAAACCCACAAGGTAAGACTCAAGAGTTATCATAATAAAGGTACACACACAATAAGAGTGCTAGGACCAAGTAAGATAAAGGACCATGAGTCAACAAAGGGGGTTGTTGCTGCCTAATTCGCACCTCGGGTCATGTGGTAGAAATCTTCAAGCCACTGGGTGTGACCTTGGGGGCAAGCAAGAGTTAAGTGCTGTCACTTGATCTTGACTTCTCCGTCGAGGCTCTCTCCTAGCGAAGCCAATGGGGGTTGGTCCCTAGTAAAATAATCTAAGGCTGTTTTAATCTATGAAAATTAAACAACTATTCTAGGAGATGATAACAATAAATACTGAAACTAAGATGAACTGCAAATAATTTAAATAACCAGCATATAAAATAACATTTCATATAACACATTGATTATCTTAAACATCAACAACAAATAAGAATGCTAGATAGACCAGTGCTAATGGAGTGCTTGTGTAAAGGAGTTGCTAGTGATGTCTTGAGAAGTATTACAGTTGTCTCGGTTGGTCAGTTTTAGAATTATTAAACGAGTAATTATGGAGTGGCTAAATTGTTGATCGATTTTAGTAAAAATGTGGTAATGATATGATTATTAAAGGGAAAATGGTATTCCAAATATACTCGAGGGGTACAAAGAATATGTCCGGATTTACTCGGAAGTGGCTTTCACAGTGACGTGTGGGCTAGATGGAGTCGTGGGGTTGTGTTTAACACTACACCAACAAGAATGTAGCCTAACGGGGCCCCACGGTCACTTTCTAGTAGTTCTCGCTTCACTTGCAAAATTTCCCCACTAACGAGTAATACTAGTCACTCCAATCCCTTTCTGATTGTCCCACCGATCCATCCAACGACCTACAATGGTCACAAGAGCATATGAGAATTGAAGCCTTGTTTATTTTAAGAGTTTTAGAATTAAATATGAGTTGTTTAAATCACAGTGCTGATACTCTTGTTTTCGAGAACATAGCTGGATTAGTTAATTTTAACTTAAGAAAGTAAAAGAACTTGAAAAAAAAAAGTGAATCCCCCCTTGGGGATGGGGTGTGGGCACTTGGTTGTCCACTTGCTTTTCTTTTTTTTACAATGATTACAATGAGAAATACTTGTGTTCCTTTCTAGAATATGAGACACAAGTTTACAAATTTTGGGGTTTTAAAACTACCCAAAGAAGAGGTAGGAAGAAAGGTGGCTTTTTGATGGCTTAAATTTGAAAAATTTCACCAGAATGCCTCTCTACCTAATCATCAACTGCTGCAAAACAACCAACAAACTTATGTTAAATGTGCTAGATTAATCAATTAAAGCATAAAAAATTTAGCATATAACTTAAGTACTTTAAATGATATGAAACTATAGAATGCAAGTACTTATTTTGGGAGTTAGATCTATGAATTGTAAGCCTTTTAAAATGAGATCTAAACTTATGAATGCAAATGCAAATCAGATTAGTTTATGATATTTTTTATGCATTGAAATGATTAACACTGCTGAAAGTAACTAGTAACTGAAAAAAAATTAATTTTGAAATGGTGAAGGAAAGAGAGAAGAAAAGAGTTGAGAGCTTGGGAACTTTGGGTTGTGGAGTCTGCTTTGATGGAACACCGAGGGACTATGTCTTTCATAAGAAATTAAAGGTGAGGAGGATGCAAACAAGTTCAACCCCTTCTTCAAGTGAGATCACTTGCAAACTTGGAAACCCTTGCACAAAAAATGGTTAAAAGCTTGGTGCCACCTACAACAGAAACTTGGAAAACATGAGCATTAAACAAAATGAACATGCCATTCTAAGAAATCTACTTGCAAATGAACAATAAGATTATGAAGGAAACAAGTTTTTCTAATGTTATCCTACTGGGATACAACTCCCTTTCAAAGGCCAAATTCAACCAACATAAAGCAAAGAAAACAAGACAGATTATACCTTATAAGCACTTGACAATTACCATCCACACATTAAAAGCGTTACACCATAGATCTGCCTCCAAAGCCTTTATTATTCCAAAAAGTATTACAAACTATAGTAGCAGAGCTACAACAGCCTTTCAGTCCTCTAACCATCATTAGAAAATGAGAAGCAAAGCCTTGCTTAAATAGAAAAGAGCAAGCTCAAGGGAGGGCGCACTTGCTAAAGGAAGAGAATGGAAAGAGCTAGGAAGTAGTGCTTTGTGGGTTTGGTAATGGTAAGATAAAAAAATTGTAAAGCCAACACTCAATACTCGACACAATTCCCAAAAAATGCAAGCTTTCCTTGGAAAATGCGCCCCCACTTGGAGGAAATTTCCATTGCATTGATTTACTTGGAAATAACATGATTTGACCTTCCAAAATCCTTACGATACTTGCCGCTTTACTTTTCCAACTCACAGAACTCCTTTTTGGCAAGTTTCCATGTATTTATGAGTTGCCGAATTTTTCACTTTTTCCAATTTTTTGGTCTTTTTTGAGTTTTTCGAGTAATAATTAATTTTGGAGATAAATAATTACTCAAAAACTTAGGAAAGTGGGTTTAGGGGTTAAGTGGGTGCTTTGATTTAGAAAATGAGCACACACGTGGCAAAAACAACCTCCTAGCCACACTTTTATGACTTTTTAAACTTTTACAATTAACTTATTAAAAATAAGCCTGTAAAAACGGGAAAATATTTTTTTTTTGAAAATTAAAAAAAACCTATGGGGGACTTAGGACATGTTCATAATGACTCAAAATAATGATTAGCATGGTAATATACATTTACACAGGTTTTAATAACCTCCCAAGGCCTAACCACCAAAGCAATTATTCCAGCTTTGGAGGCTTCGGTGAAAAACTCGAAAATTATTTATCGTTTACAAACGATAGATAATTAACAAGGAAAAAACACCCTGGAATAATGTATTGATGACTAAGTCCTAGGAAACCAAACCTTTTACATAAAGTCATTATGCTAAGTCATTTTATTACAATTCCCCATGGGGTATGAAGTATGAACATATTAAGAAGGCATGCATGGACTTTTGAATGTGAAAATTGAACAAGTAATTGTTCATATTTGGCGGCTCACTTAAAAGTCCAACGGAGTGCAACTCAGGTGGTAACAGGGGCCACCATGAAGCAACCCACAAACCCACAAGATCAAGGTGAACCATAAGGGTGGACAAACATTTACCTATAAGACCAACAAGACCAAGGACTTTAATCTTTTCTCTCTCTCAAGGTACATTGTTTCATATATTTTATCATCACTGTATAAGAAGAAGATCCAAACTGGATGGTTCGATCCTTTGGTCCTCAATACTGCTCCTAAGGGTTAGGTGCTAGTGACATCATCAAGGGGTGGGCAGTCCCTTGTGCAACAACCTAGCAGTAACAATTAAGAGAGAGGACATCACACATCATCTTCCATTATTAAAGAATGGCTCTCAGCCCTAGTTTGAGTTTCACTCCCAGACTGAATCATGTTGATCAACTCCTGGACCTCAACCAGGTCCTCCATTCTCTCGGAGAATGGTCCTTAGTACTAAGCTGAGCTTCAATCCCAAACTGAAAGTTGATCAACTACCTACAGGACCTACTTGCACATCGTGTCCTAGGTCCCAAACTAGAATATGTGAGTCTTCCTCTACCTGCAGGATCTACTTGGACGTCGTGTCATTGGTCCCAAACCAGAATACTCTAGAGGCACATAGGGGCCCTAGCCACATGCTAGGGGCTTTGCCATGGCATCAACCTGCTTGGTCCTAGACCAAAAACCACAGGAGACTACTGGTGGCCCTAGGGTACCTTCTAGGGTCTTACTCTGCCCTAGTTAATTGACTAGGGTACCATCCTCCCTGAGAATGGGTGTCGCAGCTGCACTAACTTTAACAAGCTCGACCTGTAGGTGGAGACCAGATAAAAGGTAAGCTAATTTTATTAATGTCCAACAAATGACATTACAAGTAGGCCAATGGGACTGCTGAGTACAATGGCGCCAAAACATAGTGGGAACACATAAAATGGCTCCCAAAGAAAGCAAGAAGCAGAAAGTTAAATAAAATGAGGTGCTGCTCTAAGCTAAGATCTAGAAACTGAACACAAATAGAAAAAACGAATTTAGGGGAAAGTGAACCTAGAATCTGGAATACAGATAATGCAAGCATATTAGAATCTGTTAGAAGTTGCTCCCCTAACATCCAAGGTTGAATGGAGAAAACTCCAGATATGATGCTCTCTTGAAGAGGAGTTGGAAGATAATATGGACTGTGCACTTTGCTGAGAATGACCCCCTTTGGGGTTTTGTTTCTTTGAATTTTTTACAAGGAGCATATTTAGGTAAACTAGAAGTATTATCAAAATTTTCAAATAATTCTTTGTCCAAAAAATGGAGGCAAAGATTGGGAAGCCTCACCTAGACTGTAGTTTGTTGAAATTTTGTGCACTCGGGCAAGTGATGCAAATTGAAATTTAACCTTCTTCCTAGACAGTTTCCTAGATCTTAGCCCTAGAATTTTCAGTTTTAGGACTGCTGTAAATTAGAGTATAAAACAACAACAAAAAAATTACAATTTTTCACTTCAAACAGCCACAAGCCTACTGGCAATTCAAGGAGAAAAGATACCAAACAATGAGATAAGTTTCAGCCCCTTCTAGGGCAACTTATCAACCACTTATATACCAGTAATTACAACAGTACAACCGCAGTAAAATCAGCCCCTTGTATTCTTCCTTTAGATGGTAAATCACTTAATAATTTGTCCCTTTACTAATGTCAAATCAACAAGACATAAATGCTTTTAAATAACAATGTATAAAGAAAATATATTGTTGAAAGTCAAATTGAAAATTGCACAATATATGGACACGTGTAAACATTGTTTATTAGCTTAAGATGAAGTACAAGTACATACATAGCCTTCTCTTGATGCTAGTACAAAACTCCAACTATCCAAAATCCCTAGTTAGGGTAAATCACCAAACCCTATCTCAACCAAGAAGATCCAAGTGCAAGAATCTCTCCAACACAACTTCTAAGGCAAGATGTACCCTTCTTATCTTCTTCACCAATCCACCCTAGGGTTTTATTGCAAAACCTTAATCTCCAACCTCCAAGGGATAAACCCTATCCCTAGAACTCCAAGATACTTAAAGAAACTCCAAGAAACTCCAAGAAGATCAAGAAACCCTAGTGTTTCAAGATAGAGAGAGAGAGAGGATAAGTACACGTGAAGAATTAGAGAGAGAGAGGCTAGTGTATACCCCTCTTCTACTCACATCTCTACTAGAGTGAATAAGAATGAACACACAAGTGATATGAGCATCTCTAAAATCTTTTTGACAAGAGAAAATCCTAGTCACAGGAATCAAGCTTCAACAAAGACATATTCTTTAGACTTCATAGCTCCTCCCATGGTTCCTGAGGAAACCCTAGCAACATCCTCCAAGAAGCTAAGTACAAAGAAAATAATACAATGATGATATGGATTGAAAGACTCCTTCTTTCCTCTATTTATATGAGAAGTAAGGGAGACCAACGATACTATGTTGGCACAAGACCTTCCAAGCAACCTACATAAGCCTTGTAAGCCAACATAAGTGAGATGCCCACTCTAAAGTGCATGTGTCAAACTCCAAGGTGATCTCGTACACAATAAGGGATCCAAGACGATGTAGTTACACAAAGAAAGTCTACATGCCTCCATCATAAGCTATGTTGCATTGGTTTTTAGGATGAGGGAACAACATGGATGGAGGGTGTTGAAATTTCATTTGCACTAGGCAATTAATGAAAATATGAAATTCCACCTTCTTTTGAGAAGGTTCCTTGGATCTCAACCCTAGAATTTTCATCCTTTAGGACTGTTGTAAATTAATGTGTTAAACAACAACGGAACAATCACAATAATTCACTTTTAGTAGCACCAAAATTCACGACAATTCAAAGAGAAAAGATACGAATTATTCCAATGAGTTTCCAGTCCTCTAGGGAAACTTCACATGCATAAACTAGATCTGAAAACTCTTCTTATATCAGATGGTTGTACTATTATCTTAAATCTTAGTGTAAAGTCCCTTAACAATGTTCTTTAAGTGTGTCAAACCAGCAAGACAATTAAGAGATGGAAATCACCATCTCAAGAAGATACAATGCTGAAATCAAATCTGCAATATACACAATATGTGAACATCTTAAAATCTCATATATATATACGCTCAATGAATGAAGTACATGCAAACCATAGCCTCCTCTCAAAGCCAAGACAAAATCGAACCACCCAAGATGCCCTAGTTAGGGTTAGTCAACAGATCCTAGCTCCTCCAAGTGCAAGAATCCCCCCAACACTATCTCCAAGGCAACGTCCTCCTTTTCTTCTCCAAATACATCAAAGGGTTTCAAAACCCTAATCTCTAGCCTCCAAGGGAGGAAACCCTTGTTGATGTTTTGAGTAGCACCAAAAGATATTCCACAAGAAAGAATAACAAATGGCCCTAGAACCAGTCGACCCAGTTAAATTGACTCAGTAAAATGGTCAAGTCGACCTAGTTAAAGGGGAAAATGACCCAGTCAAGAAGACAAGTTGACCCAATAAGAAAAGTGACATTTTCTAGTATAAATATAAGTGAACTGGCTCATTTGCAACACACCAATTCGCTCAAGCAAGAGAAAAGTGCACAAATCCAAAGGAGACAAGCTAAGGGTTCAAGAAAGCATTGTTGTTACCGGATGAACTAGCAGGGCTAGTCCTCGATAAACGATGTATGGAGAAAGTGACCACTGTTACCTTAGCCACTCTTCCAAAAACTTCTTTAGAGAGTCGAAACCTCCATGGGGGTAGCCCTTCTGCAAGACACTAGACAAGACTATATCTCCTATCCAATTTGTTAGTGACCAGTGCCTTGTGATGGATACATATAAGGTTCTCCTATGTTGCTACAATATTATCATCCAATTCAAGAAGAAGAGATCCAGTGAAATATTACTTGCATCCAATCCACTAGTTCAAAGTAATTAATTATTCATGTACAACCACTAACATATAAACAACGTTATATATGCAGCAGTAGGGCAGCCAAGTAAATCAGAAATAAAGAAAGAATGCATTCAATACTATTATCTAATGATCATATATTCAAGGTCTGTATGTATCCCTATAACAAAGCTCAAAAGAGATTAGTATATAGATAAAATACCATGTCCAATAACCCACCATTCATTGCTAATCAAATAATAAGTGACAAAAGTATACGTAACAACAGTATGTATTCTAACAATACATAATGTTCAATTAAACACGAACATTGGTCACTTGAAAACAATTAACAACTATCTAGAAGACTGTTCATTCAAGGAAAGTAAACAGTATGTGCGTTTGCAAATAAAGTCTGAAACATAGTCTTTAAGTGATCATTCACTACCACACAAAGTGGGACAACCAGCAATGGATTGTTTGCAAGTTTGTCAAAATAAATCAGGATTTGAAACTCTAATCATTTTCAAACCCATTGTGGCCTTTCACACACCTCGGGGGGGTTGGCGTGGCAGAAATATTCAATCCATTGGGTGCGTCCTTTGGGGCAAGTCTCAAGTTGAGATACTGTCTTTTTTTAACCACGGGAACAAAAACCTCCCTAGAGTATATCCAACAACCTGTAAGCCATATATACCAATAACTTGTGACTTAGCAAGGGCCGAGACGTCTCGAAGCCCACCTGGGTGAGCCTCTATCCCAGGGGTCGTCTACCCTTCAAGCCTTGTCACAACAGGCCAATGAGCAACCCTACCCCCCACAGGTTTTGAACCCATGACCTCCAGTGAGATAATGCATGTTCTTAACCATTAGCCCCACTCAGGGGTTCCTCAAGTTGAGATACTGTCACTCAACACTCAACTCCTCCGTCTAGGCCAACTCTTAGCAAAGCCAAGGGGAGCGGTCCCTATAAATTACTCTAAGGATTTTAAACTAAGAAACAAAAGATGAAATTAGTCTAGGAGTTTGAGATGAAATACTGAAACAAGAGTATCACATGTGAAATCAACCAACAATATATAAATGATAAATCAACCATTACACATTAGATTTACTTAAACAAAATATCGTTTAATTTAGACCAGTGTCAAAAACGGGTAAATGGAGTCTGTTGAAGGGAAGTGTTGTGCAATGCTTCTTGGTAAGGTTTAGTTATTATGGATGAAATGATTAAGGGAAAAGGGTATTCTTGATATATTGTGAGGTACAGGGAATGTGTCTGGATTTGATAGAAGTGGTTCCTCCCAAGAATATGTGGGCTAGATGGAGTCACAGGGGTGTGTCCAACACTACACCAAACGAGGGTGTAGCTTGACGGGGCCCGCGGTCTCTTTCTAGTTGTTCCCTCTTTCTCTGAAGAATTTGTCCACAAATGACAAACTTCGTGTACGTCGGATTTTCGTATGTTTTCAAGGGATCGATTTTATTAATGGTGAGTTTTTATTAGATGTGAAACTTATTGAGTGCACACTTCCGCTTTTGATTATCCCAAAGATCAGGGCGAACCTGCGATGGGAAAGAGCATACACAGAAATGGCGGGATGTTTATTCCAATTTGAGATTGTGAAAACTAAAAAAGGTAGAAAAAGGTGAGACTAATTACTACTACCAAGAGTCTCTTTCAGGCTTGAAGGCCGTACTCGAGAGAGCAAGGTTGGGTTAGTATTCGTTACTTTACAAAAATAAACCCTTGAAAGAAAAAACTATACTAACCAAAGCAAACAAAAAACTAATCTAAAGCCATAATGATATTAAAAAGAACAGAAAAGCAAACCATGAAGGGGATGGCATGAATCCCCCCAGGGGGGATTGTGTGCGGGCGCTTGGAAAGCCTAGTTGCTTTTCTTATTATTATTATCTTACAAGTGAAAATGGTGGTTACTTTGAAAATTGAGATCTAGCTTTTTAATTTGCTTATAGATGAGATCTAACAAATAATTTTGACTAGAATAACTTAGATACTCATAAACAAGCATGGTAACCAAGGAGATTATTGATTTTTAAGCAAGAGAAGGGAAAGAGAAAGAGTATGTAGCCGTGAAAGTTTTGTAGTGGGATGCCAAGGGGCTATGTCTTTCGTAATTGTTAGAAGTGGGGTGGAGTCAACCTAGATCCACACCTCCTCCACGCTAGGTATCGTGAAAACTCAATGTGAGATCTTGAAACACATATAAAAAGAGGTTAAGATAACATGTAAATAAACATATTGACATGCAATATTTCACCTCTAAACATACCTGATAACATAGAAATTAAAGTAATCTTACTTTTAATTCCTATTCCTACTGATTCAGAGGAATCCTTACAGGAAAGATTTATGCCATGAGAATGCAAGAAAATGGGGAAAATACATAGGCTACCTCATAGGAACATGACAATTTTAGCCCACACACAGTAGCACAACACCATTAGCCTCCAAGCCTTCTCTTTATTACAAGCACAATAACAATAGCATAACAAATTACAGTGAAATGCACTCTCTGCTCCAAACCCAACTAGTTTGTGAGAGAAACAGGGGCTTTATTTATAGCTGGAGAGGCCCAGAGGGGGTGCATTCGAGCAGAGAACTGAGTTGAAGTGAGTTGAAGGGGAGTGGGACTGGAGAGGTAGATGACACCTCTCTCACCCAACTCCACCAATCCATCCATCATGCGCCACCTCAACCAAATGTGAGGGAAGAGAGAGAGGGGCACATCCTGAACTTGGAGTTCTCTTGCCACCTCTCTCACCTACCTAAGATTGACGCCTTCAACACTAGTGGAACTCGCCTTCACTACTGAGAGCCAATGCAACTGATTTAAGTCAATTTCATCAAGATTCCGTTGATTTAAAAATTTGGGATTTTTCTCCATTTTTTAATTTTTTCTATTTTTTGATTGACATTTTTGATTTTTTGGAGTTTTTTGATTTAAGTGATAAATTTATCACTTAAAACTTAGGAAAAGTGGGTTTTTGGGTTAATTGGGTGCTCTGAGTTAGAAAATGAGCACCCCCATGGCAAAATCCGATTCGTAACCATACTTATATTACATTTATAATTTTTTCGAATTAGACTATTAAAAAATAGCCTAAGTTTACGGAAAAATTATTTTCATCAAAAAATAAAATAAAACCTAGGGTGACCTAGTACATGGCCATATGACTCAATATTAATGCCTAACATGTTTATAAACATTGACACATAGACTCTAATAACCTCCCTAGGCTTAACCACCAAGATGACTACCCCAACTTTGGAGGTGTGTGTGAAAAACTCGGAAATTATTAGTAGTTTGTTCAACAACAAATAATCACCAAGGGAAAAAACACTCTGGCCTGGTCGGATTGTTGTCTAAGTCTAGGAGACTGAGTCAGATTAATAACAAATGGAAAATATTATGGGTTCAAACCATATTCCCATATCACATATGCACCCATTTCAAAAAAAAAGTATTAAACCAATACCTTGAATGGTGCAATGCTAATTCATAATGGAAATGTGCAGACCATTCTCATGCAAACCATCTTACTTCCATTTTTCTGGTGTAAATATCTCTGCAACAAAAATAAAACTCACCAAAGTTTTCGTCGACGCAAGTGGTCTTGCATTCCAGAGACTTAGCGTTGGATCTCCATGTGTTCCAACACCTCCATGCCAGAATTTTCTTACAGTTGATAGCCCATGAGAATATGAACAGAGTAATAACTTCACTCATGCTGTCGAGAAGGCATAACTGCAAATTTTGTTTTATTAGAGTTTGCCCCAAATGCCACATTCTTTTTTTAGCAGGTTATGGTAAAAGTCACTCATATCACTTTTCTTGGTAACATCATTTGCTTCTTCACGAAGCTCGCATAATCTTTCCTCCTCGAGCCACTTTGCCAACTCTGCAAGTTTTTTTTATAAGTGGTGGTAACCAATTTTTCCTTGTCTGCATACAAGTGATCTTCTTTGCTTCTTTCCTTCGCAAATTGGCATTTGTAAACAATTTCTTGTTCTTGTTGACGAATCTTAGCCTTCTCCATCAGTTTTTCAATATATTTGGGCTCCCGCTTTGTTCACTTAATGCTGAAAGGGGTCACATGGGCTCTATCAGAATACTGCCCATCTAGAAGTAGAAGTAATCTTTGTTGAGCTAGATGAAGTGCTTGACCTAAATCAAATTAACAAGATTTGACAAAAAACGAGAGAGTAGAAAATCACTAACATAGTGCCAGATCCAGATCGAAAATGAACAACACCGAAGAAAGAAAACCCGGAACATACCACCCATTATAAGAAATCTGCATCCTCCATAGAGAGTTTGATCTCTAAAACAATTTCTCCATCTATCTGCCAACGTATTCTTTTTCAAGACGACGTCTCCCTCACGTGGTTCTTTCTTGACAACACACAACTTCTCTCTTCTACGCAACTATAACATGGGCTCCATTTCAAATCTTTTGCGATCTGATCCATCCAATACGCACTAGTAACGAATTTTATCCTTTATTATCACGGAGTAATCCATATCGTTCGAGATTCACAACTATTTGCAGGCGACGTATGGCTCCTCCTCAGTGTTTCTTTTCACGTTGGCTTTGCTACACACGGTCTTTCCGACTTGAATTAGTGCCAGAAGAATATCCCAATGCAATCTTCTACCACCCATCATCGAGTGCTTGTCACTTGACCCCAGAATCTCCTTTTTACAAGAGATCCTCATTCTAGTTGCAGGCGGTGAATTACGATTTCTCCAAGCAATAGAAGAATGGATAAGAAGGATACGAGTCTCGACACCTTTGAATGGTCTTTATATCCTCGGCGATTACATTGCTAACTTATGCACACACATCTTGGCCTGAATCCTACGATCTTCACCAAATATTTATTAGGTCTGTAAAGGACCCGACGATGGCCTCCAATCCGAATGATTTCGGACATAAATCTTCATTGAAAGACTGCGACAACTCTTCGAGGAACTCCAACAATAGAATGACGCTTTGGTCAACTCCATTGATTGGCTTCACAATGCCACTTCCTTCGTAAACTTATGCAAAATAATTGATCTGGCCTCTTAATCATCTGGCCAGTACACAGGCCTGATGCCATATTTTGTGCAAACACCTGCAATAATTCTGACCAACAACTGTAGGGTAATATCCTATCTTTGCATAACATTCAATTTAGAAGGAACTAGCGATCTACTTCCACATTGTTTTTAGTGTAAACAAAACAAAGTTTAGTTTTGCAAAAACGTCATCCATCTCTTACCGAACCATTCTAATGGACTTTCTTTTTGCAATTGTTTTTCTGCAGGGACATGTTCCAGAGTATTGATCGCATGCTCCACCATTAGGTTTGTAACCTCTTTCTTCACAGGTTCATGCCTAGACTTTTTATTTGAGCTATGACGTAACTGTGGGTGGAGTTTCCTGCATTTCTCCTCCCAATGCCCACTCAGATTACAATGTGTGCAGTAATTCTAGAAGTGCGGCTCTCTTTTAAGATTTTCCTTCTTCAAATGAAGAGTTGGATCGTCTTGTCGAGGCTTGCTTTGAGTTGCCATGACCCTTTTGCAAGAGACTTTCTGCTTCTAACACTTTGACATACAGTGGTTATCTTTGTCACAAAAAGTACAAGGAATTGCATTCTTTATGTTATCGAAAGAATCAAAGTAGCCATTTGAGTGATTTGATTCATACCTTGAAGATTTTTACTTCGTTAGAGATTCCTAATCGGATCTCTTTTTGGTGATCCACTTTCAGACTTTGAATCACTGCTTGCATCCACTTTATGTTTGCCTTCCCGAATTTGATACCACCTCGGCTTCAATTCTAGATTCTTATCCCAACATTGTGCTTCATCATGTTCCTGTTTCTGACAATATGAGCAAGTCCCAATCCTTGGTATCGAGGTCGTTCTTCAACCTCGATTGGTTTTGTAATCCCTTGACCATGTATGCCCAAACCTTTTCCTTCGTTACCCATTTTCAACAATAGTCTCGATCCAATACCTTGAGCATGTTTCTCAGAAGATCCTAAACCAACATTGCCAAATGAAGAATTTGATTTTGAATGATTACTGCTTACCTCATCTTCCTTTGATTAAGGAACAAACATGCACATATGACCCCTCTTGATTTTTGAGGTATCCTCATTCTGCTTGCTTTGACTTGTTGCAGATGAGACATCTAGAAGATCATCCTCCGAATGTGGACATAATGAGCAAATTTCCTCATTTTCCATCCTAGGAGGACTCTTTACAGAAGAGCTTTCTCCAACTTGTTCTTCTCAGCACATGCAGCAAAAGTTGTATCCTTTGCTTCTCATCTTTGGAAGCTGCTAACAATCTTCTAAGCTCAACATTTTCCGCTTGGATACACTGATTAATTTCTTCAAGCTAACATAGCCATGCTTGCTTCTTCGCTTTGCCCATTATTATACTCACAATATGCAAAACTAGTTAGATCTACTCTAATACCACTTGATCTGAAAACTTAGAGGAGCACTTACTCACATATAAGCTTTCAATAAGGATCTTTGCTAACAATCATTTGCATATATGTATATTTAAAAGCACTTTGTTGAACTTTATGTATATGAACACAGCTTAATTCGAAGGAAATACAAAAATTCACACACACATACATGACAAACCAGATGGTAACGGAGTTCGCCACACCCCTTGGCTATGTGTCTGGGCTCATCAAAACTTAGGGCCGCTTTATTGATTCTCTTTCAAAATGTTAAAATTCCATATGCTAAGCTAGATTATCAGCATTGAATTTCAATTTCATAACAAAAGCATATAGACAGGATCACTGAAAGAAACAGTATCACAAGAACAACATAGATTTATCTTGGGAAAACCCCAAAGGGAAAGACCTAGCAAAAGCTTCCTCAATATAGATGCCCCAAAAAGATAAAAGGGTAAAACCCAAAAAGACTGATCCTCCTCCTTCTCCAGCTACAGCTCTTTCTCTCTCTCTCTTATGCGCTACACAAGTGAGTGTGAGTGTGTTCAAATGAGAAGCACCTCACCTCTATTTATATTCTTTCGTTCACTTAATATTTGACTTAGTTATGTAGGCTTGAGTAATCCTAATTCAGTTATGTAGGCTCGAGTAACCACAACTAGGGTACTAATGACCCGACTTACAACGGAGAGGACTTCCTCATGACTTTTAGTTATTCTCCTGGTAGGAACATCGGGGTATAAAGAAATATAAGTGATTCTTCCGATAAGAACATCGGGGACCACTAATATATGTATATATAGAATATTCTTCGAAGTTACAATAATTCAACACTCCCCTTTAATGAGAAGGGTATTCTACAACAACAACAACAACAGCAGTAGGAGAGAGAGGGCATCATCAACATCATCAGGGTGATACATCTATAGATCATCGGAAGCTTTTCATCATCTTCAACATATAGTCTTCATCTTCAAACTTCAGCAGCAGCAACACTTTGATCACTCGATCGACATCATCATCATCAGTGGTATTTTGATCTTTCGATCAACAACATCATTGTCAGCATACTCTTGAACTTTCGGTCAGCATCATCATACTCTGATCTTTCGATCAGCAACATCATTGTCAGCATACTCTAAACTTTCGGTCAGCATCATCATCATCATCATACTCTGATCTTTCGATCAGTAACATCATCATCATCACACTCTGATCTTTCGATTAATAACATCATCATCAGATTCTAATCTTTCGGTCAATATCATCATCATCATCAACAACCTGCAATCCGCAACACGAAGACGAATGTCTTCGGATCACTTTTGGACTTGAGTCCAGGGATAATACAATCCTACCACATTCTCGATAGTCGAAGCTACCGGATACAATTACGGGATAATCACTCCCTATCACTTTAGGACTAAGTCCAAGGATGATGCAATCCTACCACATTCACGGGGATCGAAGCCTCTGGATACATTCTGAACAAAAGTTCAGGGATGATGCAATCCCACCACATTCACAGGGACCGAAGCCTCTGGATGCATTCTGAACAAAAGTTCAGGGATGATGCAATCCCAACACATTCACGGAGACCGAAGCCTCCAGATACATTCTGAACAAAAGTTCAGGGATGATGCAATCCCACCACATTCACGTGGACCGAAGCCTCTGGATACATTCTGAACAAAAGTTCAGGGATGATGCAATCCCACCACATTCACAGGGACTGAAGCTTCCGGATACATTCTGAACAAAAGTTTAGGGATGATGCAATCCCACCACATTCACGGAGACCGAAGCCTCCGGATACATTTTGAACAAAAGTTCAGGGATGATGCAATCCCACCACATTCTCGAGGACCGAAGCCACCGGATCTGTTTTAGACAAATGTCTCGGGATGATACAATCCCTCTTCATTCTCGAGGACTGAAGTCACCGGTTCACTTTAGGACAAGTGTCTAGGGATGATACAATCCCAATACAACATCATTGCTCCCCCTTTCGAGGAAGGTCTTTCCGGACAATACCAAGCTTGTCTCGAAAGTATTCAAACTTTATTCGGGACAGAGGCTTCGTCAACACATCAGCAACTTGTTCATTAGTACTCACATACTAGAGCTTTATGGCTCCCATCTGCATCATATCTGGAATGTAGAAATACTAGATTTCTATGTGCTTCGATCTATCGTGGAACACTGGGTTCTCCGTCATCTTTATACAACTTTGGTTATCACATAGAATCACGGTAGTATCCAACTCCACGTTGAATAAACCTGACATCAGCCTCTGAAGCCATATGGCTTCACAACTAGCAGAGCAAGCTGCTATATCTTCTGCTTCAGCCGTGCTAAGAGCAACACTGGATTGTTTCCTGCTAAACCATGAAATCATAGCAGATCCCAGACAAAAGCATCCACCTGATGTGCTTTTCCTGTCTGAGACACTTCTAGCCCAATCTGCATCTGTATAGCCATACAATTTGTAGTCATGGTTTCCATCATAGTACAGACCAAAGTCTATAGTCCCTTTCAGATATCTCATCACATGTTTTGCAGCTATCAGGTGAACCCGTCTAGGTTGAACTAGATAGTGACTCAAAGTGTTCATAGCAAAACAAATGTCTGGTCTGGTATTGGTTAGATACATCAACAACCCAATAATTTGTTTGTATTGAGTCACATCCATTAATTCTGACGAGTCATCAGCTAACAACTTCAGGTTGGAATCCATGGGTGTAGCCATGGCTTTACATTCCAACATATTAAATATTTTCAGGATTTCTACTGCATACTTTCCCTGATTGAGAAAGATTCCTTCTGAGTTCTTCCATACTTCTAGACCTAGGAAATAATGCATTAGACCAAGGTCTTTCATCTCAAATTCTTCAACGAGCTTCTTCGTGCATTCTTCAATTTGTTTCTCGTTCCTTGTCAAAAATAGATCATCCACATAAAATAATATTATGACAGGTTCATCTTCTATAACCTTGAAGTAAAGGTTAGGATCGACTTTACTCTTGGCAAAGCCCATGCTCGTCAAGAAACTATCTATCCTTCCATACCAAGCTCTAGGAGTTTGCTTCAGGCCATACATGGCCTTCTTCAACTTGCATACGTGAGTTTGTCTGTCTTCAGCTTCAAATTCTTGTGGCTGTTCTATGTATACTTCTTCTTCAATCACACCATTCAAGAAGGTTGTTTTCACATCCATTTGGTGTAAGTCCCACTTCATCATGGATGCAAGTGCCATGATGGCTCTAATCGAAGTATACCGTGCTACTGGAGCAAATGTCTCTTCATAATCAATTCCCTCTTTTTGAGAGAAACCTTTGGCCACAAATCTTGCTTTATACTTTTCGATACTTCCGTCAGCTGCATGTTTTATCTTGTAGATCTATTTGGAGGATACTACACTCTTTCCTTCTGGTTTGGGAACTATATCCCATACATCATTCTTCATTATTGACTGGTATTCTTTAGTCATTGCTTCTACCCATTCTTTCTTCTATACCGCTTCTTCGTAGTTTGTAGGTTCTTGATCCACCAGATCACACATCAAAGCCACATAGCTGGAAAATGGCTTGGGCTTCTTGCTTATCCTTGTGGAGCCTTCAGGAGCTCCATATCTTTCTACTTCGTGTATAATTTCTCTTGCCCAAGCAGACTTTCTCTTTCATGACATCTCCATCGTAGGAGGTTCTTGTGGTTCTATCATGTCATGCTCTTCAGGAGCTTCATCTTCAGGGAGGAATGTAGTCTCTATATTTTTGGGAGGTGCATCTTCCTCATACACTTCTTCATGTTGGCATTTTCTGGATCTCTTGAGAGGTGCTTCTTCATCGAATGTTACATCTCTATTGATTTCCATGTGATGGAATCCAGGAATGTAAATTCTGAATGCCTTGGATACTTCACAGTACCCAACAAATATCCCCTTCTTTCCGGAAGGGTCCAACTTGGTTCTTTTCTCTTTTGTTAAATGAATATATACTGGACAACCAAATATTTTGAGGTGACTTACCTCAGGCTTCTTTCTTGTGAACATCTCTTCTGGAGTCTTGAATCCAAGAGCACTGTGAGATATTGTATTCTGTATGTAGACAACAATCCTTGATGCTTATGCTCATAGATGCATAGGAAGATCTTGATCATATATCATTGTTTTCACTACCTCCATGATGGTTCTGTTCTTTCGTTCCCCAACACCATTCTGCTGAGGATTGTAGGGAGTGGTTAGTTCCCTCTTGATTCTGGCATCTTTACAGAAGGCTTCAAACTCTTTTGAAGTATACTCTCCGCCATTGTCTGATCGGAGTGTTTTGATTCTCTTGTCTGAAAGATTCTTTATCAAGGCTTTGAATTTCTTGAATTTCTCAAACACTTCACTCTTCGCTTTCAAGAAGTATATCCAAGTCTTTCTTGAATAGTCATTAATAAATGTAATATAATATTCGAAACCACTTAAAGATGTGGAGGACATTAGACCACACACATCTGAATCAATCAATTCTAGCGTACCTTTTGTTTTTGTTTCGCTCTTTAGAAATGGATTCTTGGTGTTCTTTCCTTTTGCACATCTTTTGCAAATGCCTTCATGTTTGATCTTCATGTTTGGTGATCCCGTCACTACTTTGTTCACATGCGGTAGTGCTTTGTAATTTATGTGAGCAAGCCTTCTATGCTATAGTTCACTAGGATCAGTGGACTCATGAACAAAGGCTGTTTCTGAATGTCCCTTGAGTTTATATAGGCCTCCTTCTTCACCAATGATAACTGCATCTTCAATATTCTTCCCTTTGGGCCACATGAGTAATTGGCCATCTATGAATGCAACTCTGAATCCTTTCTTATCTAAAGCTGAGATAGAAAGTAGATTCTTCTTTAGACCAGGTACATATAATACTTCTTTCATCTTTAGGGGATTTCTTGAATCAAGCTTGTAGCTTGCTTCACCAACTCCTTTGATCGGATATTGATAGTCATCTCCTACGGATACTTTCTGAGGAGAGTTCTTTTCTTCAAGTTTGGATAGCGTTTTCTTTTGTTCCGTCATGTGCTTTGAAACACCACTATCAATAAGCCAAGTGTCTTCTCCAGGTGTTACAGACCCAGGGAGTGCATAGAATAGTACATACTCTTTTGCATCTTCTTCTCTTGCTTGCTTTCTTGGAGGTCCTTCCTCTTCTTCTTCTTCATCCTCATCTTCAGCTAGATGAGCATGATGTCTTTTGTTGTTGTTGATCCTCTTCTTATATTCTTGTTTCTTCATAGGACAATTTCTGGCAATGTGTCCTATCTTATCACAATGGAAACATTGAAAGCCAGAGTAGTCCTTATTTGGTAGACTTTCTCTTGATCTTTGGAACCTTCTGGGAGGTTGATGCTCCTTGTGGTTTCCCTTCTTGAAGTTGGGTTGACTTCTTCTTCTCTTGGTACGAGTGGCTATGGCTTGATCATCCTCCTTCAGTAGGGGTTCTCTATTTGCCACTTTAGTCTCCTCTTGAATGCAGTCTTCCCATACAACATCAAACTTCATGCTTTCCTTCCTGGCACACATCATCTGGATGAATGACTCCCAGGGTCTAGTGAGACCATTGAGAGCAGTCATAACCATCTCATCTTCATCAAGTTTGTCCCCAATGGATTCTAGTTGTTCTTTGATCTAAGAAACCCCTGTGAAATAGTCTTGGATGGATTCTCCATGACTCATCTTGGTGCTCTTCAGTTGAGCTCTTAGATTCATCTTTTTGTTGATGTTTCTACCCTCATACATCCTGGATAGGGCATCATACACTTCTTTTGGAGTCTTCTTGGATGACACTTGAGGGATCAAGTGATCCTTGATAGAGTCTGCAATAATCCTTTGTGCCCTAATCATATCTGTCTTGTGCTTCTCCTTAGCTTCAGCTTCTTCAGGTTCTGCAACTTCCTCTTTGATATACTTATCAAGATCATTATCTTGGAGGATGAGATCAATCCTGTATTTCCATGCTTGAAAATTCTTTATGCCTTCTAGCTTGTCCTCAAGCTTTAGTGCTTGGGGCCATCTTATCAGAAAATCACAAAAAATTGAAATTATGCGGGATGAGAAACTGAACTTACCAGGAGATGCGCTTGATTGAGGCGAGTTGACTGGTGTGCTTGGTTTCTGGAGATCTCAAGTCTTCACCTTCCAAATCATACTTGCGAGATTTAGCTCTGCAGCTTATAGCTGTTTTATGGTTCTGCAGTTTTCTGGTGCAGTTGTCAAACTAGGGTTTGACCTTCTTGGAGACTCACTTACCCAAAAACCTCGATTCCAGGTTCAATAGATGCGCTCTGGGAGGGCGCAACTTTCTATGCAAGCAGTTTTTTGAAAATAATTTTTTTTCCCGAAACCCTAAATCTTCCAGGGAGAGAGAGAGCTTTTTCACCTTGTGAAAGCTGTCCTATTCAGGCTAGCTCTGATACCATGTTAAAATTCCATATGCTAAGCTAGATTATCAGCATTTAATTTCAATTTCATAACAAAAGCATATAGACAGGATCACTGAAAGAAACAGTATCACAAGAACAACATAGATTTATCCTGGGAAAACCCTAAAGGGCAAAACCCAGCAAAAGCTTCCTCAATACAGATGCCCCAAAAAGATAAAAGAGTAAAACCCAAAAAGACTGATCCTTCTCCTTCTCCAGCTACAACTCTTTCTCTCTCTCTCTCTCTTATGCGCTACACAAGTGAGTGTGAGTGTGTTCAAATGAGAAGCACCTTACCTCTATTTATATTCTTCTGTTCACTTAATATTAGACTTAGTTATGTAGGCTCGAGTAATCCTAATTCAGTTATGTAGGTTCGAGTAACTACAACTAGGGTACTAATGACCCCACTTACAACGAAGGGGAATTCCTCATGACTTTTAGTTATTCTCCCGATAGGAACATCGAGGTATAAAGAAATATAAGTGATTCTCCCGATAGGAACATCGGGGACCACTAAAATATATATATAGAATATTCTTCGAAGTTACAATAATTCAACACAAAATGGTATGGACAAAATTCTCATTTCACATAGCATAATCTCCCTCTCTGGGCAGCCTTCTCCTAAGGCTCTAAGATGAAATGGCAAAAGAAAGACCACCTTGCTCATTCTCTCCAAGAACAAAGTAAAGCTTACACCAAGCTCTTTCCGAAAAGCCTCCATTCCTTCTCTAAATGAGAGGATTTTATATCTTCTTCATGGATGATTACTCATCACATACTTTAAGGAGCATATCTCTCTTTAGATCCCCTAAATTAGGATCAAGAGACACCTTAAAGGATAGGTGGAAGAAAGGTGTCACCTTTCTCCATGAAGATTTCAACTCTCTATGAGTCTTTCCATAAGACTAGGAAACTAAAGGTGAGGTGGATTCTCACATTTTATTCCAATTTCTTTTTACAAATTTAATGAAAAATATATATGAGCAACACATACTCATTAATATATTAATCCTTTACATTCAACCATTTCACCTTTTACCAAAGCTCCCATGAATTTTAATTTTAAAGTGAAATACATTGTTTTTCAATGTTTTATAAACTTTTGTTGGAAAAACCTCCTTTTTGCACGTAACTTCAACCTGCAATTTCTTCCTTATACAAAATCCATCGACTCCATTTCAATTGCATCAAGAAACATTCTGCAAGCTCTTCATCAACTGAATCCCTTTGAATCTAATAGGAACCTTTTGCATTCTTCGACAATCGAGATCCTCCTGGATCAATGGGGTCCAAACGTCCTAGCATTCTCCACTTAGGGGGCGTTTTTGATATATTTTGAGGAGGACATCCTAGTGATTTTGATCACTTCATGTTATGATTGATGATCATACCTTGTGATTGTGCCATGGGGCCAAGCTAGAGAAGGATTTGTATCACTCCTAGCCCCATCATGCGCTATGTCATTTGGTGCGCGCCTCTTTGGGCATTTTTAGTGTGTGCGCCCCCCTTTGTTAGTGTATGGATCCATGTATTAGCTATTTGGCTAATCTTAGCCGTTGATTAATCATTAGAGTGATTGTATCTTTTAATCTTGGCCCTTAATCTTTTTGGATCTAGGTTTTGTGTATCTGAGAGATCTATTTATTGAGATGCTCTCTCATTGTAAAGTGACTTTTGGCTCTGAGTGTTGGACACAATGGCACACTGAGAGGGGGGGGGGGTGAATCAATGTGCAAGCACTCTTAACTTACTTATTTCAACTTCTTAACCCTTAAACAAAGATCATCATTTGCATATTACCAAATACATCAATATTAATCAATCATGTCATCAATATAGATCATAAGAGGGCACATCACAAGACAAGTATTGTAAACTCTATTATATATAATTTGACATGAATTACAATGAAGACCTCATTCTTCGCGATTGTATCAGCACCAACTGACTGAGAAGCACCAACTTCTATTACAAGACCCAACTTGGTTTTTTCTTAGATCCAACTAAGAAGTGATGAGGTGTCCAAACCTCAGATGCAAGACTAGCTTGCAATTACATACTGATTACTGCCAACAACTTATTTCACGACCAATCAACTACTGTCCTGTCAAGGTCCGTCACTTGTAAAGCTGTTGCTTTCATAAGATAAACTATCATTGCTATGACTATGTAATCATGACTGAGCTGAGCACATCACTGAGTAAACATAAGATCACTGTGTAATCTTTACTGTGTATACATTACTGTTGAATTTTAGCATTAGCATGCATTATTTAATTTTTGTAGACTGTAAGATAGATAACAAAAGACAAGTGCAGTAGATAATCAAAACATCAACACACATGAACACTAGATGTTTTCACGGGGAAACCTTTAAAGGACAAAAACCCCAAAAGCATTAGTAATTCATCCCTTAAATTAGATGACTGAGTTTGTAGAAGAATCTCATAATTCTAAGATGAATGTTCTCAAAATTTTGTCAAACCCTAATAGGCTAAACAATTTCTCAAAATTTGTTGTAAAGACAAATTTCACATGTAATGCAGATTAGGGCTAACTGTCCAAACTTTCTTTTGCTGCCCGAAGTATGTTCCAGACCTCTCTTGTGGCTACCCTGAACAACCAAGGGTTGTCTTAAATTCATAAGAGACAGCCCGAGTATTCCTGTAGCTGCTCGGAAGCTACCCGAGCTTGTTCTAGTCTAACCAGATTCATTGAGGTTGCCCATATCAATTTTGGTGCTTCCTGTGAAGCCTTTTCTTGCTGCCCGGATCCTTCTCCCATTGCCCGAATCCTTCTTTCCTGCTGCCTGGATGTTCCGTGTTACCCGTGAAGGGTAGCAGGCTGCCTGGATGTCAAACAGACTGTCCCGGATTAGCTAGCAGCCTACCCGAGGTTCTGTTTCTGTTGCCTAAGAATGGAGCAGGATGCTTGAGCCTTGTCCAAGCCACTACTGTAGCTGCCCGGATAGAGGCGACCAATTGGGGAGCTGCCCGAGGGGAGGAAGGACTTGCCCGGATGAAGAGGGCCGCTGCTTCTGACCGTGAGGGAGAAGAGTGATGCCCTTGATGTTTAGGGTTGCTGCTGCTGATTGTGTGTGAGAGGAGTGATGCCCTAGCTAGTAAGCCACCATGCCAGGGCATGAGAAAAGACAAAAAGAATCAGAAGTATGTTCTCTTCCTAAACTAGTGAAGTCTTCAAGGGAGCAGTCACGATGGAGGGAGAAGTTCAGTTGTTGTTGATGAAGTGTGTTGAAATGAAATGTAATTGATCTTCTTTTATAGCCTTTTTACTCACTTGAAGTGGTCCTTACAGATAGGAATAAAATAATAGGGTTTTATTCTTTTACCTTCTTGACTTTTACCTTTAGTGGTACTAAAGGACTTTTTGTATTTCCACTTTGACTTCTTAGTGGTACAAGAGTCCTTATGTATTTTGACTTTATCCTCTTGATCTTCTCGAGGCTGAGCCCCCTAGTACTAGACTAGTTCCACTTCTTGGTAATTGATCAAGTGCCTCCATTCAAAGAATGGCCACTTAGCTCCAGGCTGAGTCCCCCTAGTTCTGGACTGGTTCCACTTCTTGGTCACTGACAAGGTGCCTCCATTCAAAGAATGGCCACTCAGCTCTAGGATGAGTTCCCTTAGTGCTGGATTGGTTCCACTTCCTAGTAACTGATAAGGTGCCTCCATTCAAAGAATGACCACTCAGCTCTAGGTTGAGTTCCCCTAGTGCTGGACTGGTTCCACTTCCTGGTAACTGACCAGGTGTCTCCATTCTCTAAGAGAATGGCTCTCGATGCTGCTTAGGAAAAATCAACACTCCATCTCAGCGAGAGAGGTATTCTCTGCCATGCCAAGCTTGTCACAAAAGTACACAAACTTTGTTGATGTCAGAGGCTTGGTCAAGATATCTGCATATATGTTCGTCTGTATGGATGTATTGCAGCTTCAGAGCGCCTCTCTGTACTAGGTCTCTGATGAAATGGTACTTCATTTCAATGTGTTTCGATCTACTGTGAAACATTGGATTTTTTGAAAGCTTAATGCAACTCTGATTATCGCAATGAATAATCGTTGAGTCAAGCTTTCCACCGAACATATCAGATAGTAGTTTCCTAAGCCAAACTGCTTCCTTGCAGCAATATACTCAGCTTCAGTTGTACTCTGAGCTATGGAACCTTGTTTCTTGCTGGACCAAGAGATCATTGCAAATCCCATACTGAAGCAGTAACCTGAAGTACTATTCCAGTCTACTGCACAACCAACCCAATCTGAGTCAGCATATCCGGCTGACATAACTCCATTGCTGGAAGTATACCTGAGCCCATAAGTGATGGTACCTCGCACATATCTGAGTACATGTTTGGCAGCTACCCAGTGTATATGCTTTGGATCGGACATGAACTGACTCAGAGCATTCACTGTGTAACAAATATCTGGTCTCGTGTGTACGAGATACATCAGAGATCCAATGAGCTGTCGATACAGGGTAGAGTTGACATCTTGTGAACTGGTGGCTGAGTCTTGCAACTTCTTCAAGTTAGTTGTCATGGGCACGCTCATGGACTTGCAGTCCTCCATCCCAAATCTCTGCAAGATGTCCATTGCATACTTCCCTTGTGTTAGGAAGATCTCGCCTGGCTTTTTCCAGACCTCTAGGCCAAGAAAATAATGCATCAAATCAAGATCCTTCATTTCAAATTCAGAGGTGAGCTCCCTCTTACATTGATCTATCAGCTGTTCCTCTCCAGTAAGGAACAAGTCATCCACATATAGGACTAGGATCAAGATATGGGTATGAACAACCTTAAAGTACAGATTAGAGTCAGCAGTACTTTTGGAGAACCCCAAGCTGTGAAGGTAGCCATCCATCCTCGTATACCAAACTCTTGGAGCCTATTTGAGCCCATACAAGGCTTTCTTTAGTTTACACACATGGGACTTGTCCCCATGAGTCACGAAGCCTTCAGGTTGTTCAATATATACTTCCTAATCAATTTTTCCATTGAGGGAGGCAATTTTTACATCCATCTGATGGAGTTTCCATCCGAAGACAACAACAAGAGATATGATGGTTTTGATAGTAGTATACCTGGCGACATGAGCAAAAGTCTCATCATAGTCTATGCCCTCTTTTTGGGTAAAGCCACGAACTACAAATTCGGCCTTGTATTTCTCAATCCTGCCATCTGCAACATGCTTGATTTTGTAGAGTCATCTCGAAGTTACCATTGACTTTCCTGTTGGTCTGGGAACAACTTCCTAAACATCATTTTTCATGATTGAACTGTACTCTTCAATAATAGCATCATTCCACACCTGTTGACTTGCTGCTTCTTTGTATGTGGTAGGTTCAACATTGATGAGATGGCTCATAAGGCATGAGTACTTATGTGGCCTTATGCTTTGTTTGAAAGTCCAGGGAGGAGCTTTATGCTTCTCAGCTTCTTGTACCATTTCTCGGTACCAGGCACGTCTCCATTTGGAAGGAGGAATTTCAAGTAGTTCTTCTGGTAGACTTCCAGGTTCCTTAGGTACATTTGGAATTTGGGTCTCAAATTCTTCTTCCTCCCTCTGAACTTCTGAATCTGGGATCTTGGACTTGCCCGGATGAAGAGAGGGCTGCTGCTTCTGACCGCGAGGGAGAAGAGTGATGCCCTAACTATTTAGGGTTTCCGCTGTTGATTGTGAGAGAGAAGAGTGATGCCCTAGCTAGTAAGCCATCGCTTATTTGTTTAAATTGTCACTACAACTTTGTTCTTAGCTTGGATGAAGTGCAATGTCCATGTCAACAACTGGGCTTCCATACATTACTTAGCTTTCTCTTTACCCTTCTTGTTACGTTAGAATGCTGGGCCAACTTCTTTCATCAAAGGAACAATAAGATTTATGTTGATGTTTGCTTATATCTTCAATATGGTGAATGACCACAGCATGGGTCATTTACATTCTTACCTCTCCTTAAATTTGCCATGTTACAGGTTGTACCTAGGTCCTTTAGAGCCTTATTTAGGGTTTCAAAGATAATCAACATGTAAGGTGTAATGTGTTTAAATGCATCAACGTGGAGTATGGAATCATCCACGAGTGTTTCATCCTTATGTAAGCCACCAACATCATCAAATGTCTGCAAAGTATGTCCACGACCGCTTCAAACATGCTTGTTTTACTTATGTCTTCCAGTCTGATATCGTTATCTCTTAGGCTGCTTAAGGTATTGATGGTAGAGTATGAATGCTTGTTATTACTTCAAATCTTGCTTGGACTAAGTCTTTGTTCTAGTCATTATGTCCTTGGTTCCATCAACAAGATTCAAACCATATCTAAGGGTTCCATGACCTCATTAAGCCACAAATGACCACAGAATGGGTCATTTGGACCACCTAGTGTTCCAATGCCCATATCCAATGTCCTTCATGCCATGTCATCAATCTTTATGACTCCTTTGTCATTAATGGCAACCATCATGCTCAACACTGAGAATATTGAATACAAGAAAACTTTTGGAGAATCTCTTGGAAGTTTTGTGAATGTTCTTGCTCGCGATTGCCATGCCTTTGCTTAGACATTCCAGTGGATCTTTTATGCATTTGATATATATTTCGTGGAGGCCATACTAATCTGCTGCAGGGTAGCGACTTGCTTGGAGGAGATTGCCAAGACATCTTGCATATTTTTTCGGGCAAATCGTTTCATCTTTGAGGGAGTGACCAATTGTCTTTTGTGCATTGGGTTTTTATCTTCTATATGACATGCATAGTTCTTCTTTATTTGTGAATTGAATCTTACTTCAGCAGCTCGGATTTGAAGGTGGAGGGGGCGCTTTACCTCTTTGTAGCAACATGCTTTACATCGGAGCTATTGGATCTTGCTTGGAATTGTAACTAAGTGGAAGGATCATCGACAAGTGAGGTGGCCGCAAGTATTTTCAGGTACAATTTACAAGGTTAGTATTATTTTCAATATTATCATCCAATTGTCATTTAAAACCCTCATTGTCAAAACCCTAGTTTTTGTAGATCTAATAGATCAGGTGCTTATTTGATGACGACCATCAAAACCCACTTAGGAATAATTAATTAAACCCTAGATCTCAAGTTTCATTGAAATCCAACTCCATTTACCTTGGGATCTAGCAGCAGTCTGCTCTAGGTGAGCCCCCCTCCTTGGGTTGTTGGTCATATCTTCAGATCTTTCAATTGGGTATGCTTGAACCCGCCTTGAATCAACAGAGCTATCCTTCAAGCACCTAGATCTAGTAATTTTTTGTCCCGATCTTCTCTTTTGGGTCCACTTCATCCATAACTACATAAACCCTAGGTGGATCTAGTTAGGATTTTCCTTAATTAGATAAGATCTATCTAGATCTACGTTATTAAACTCATTGTGGTATATTTTACTATAAGTTGGGTAATTTTTCTTATCACTAAGCCTCCCCAACTTTGTCTTAACCTTGCCCACCACATTCATTTTCTAGATCTAGGCTTACTTACTCATTATTTGCCTCTTGTACTCATTGCAAACCCCTTTAGATTGTCTTGAGTAGGTTTGCTAGCCCTTATAGGCTAGTAGGGTCTCCCCCTTGATCATTCTTCGGATTGATCTAAAGCGACAAAAGCCCGTCCGGTTTGACAACTACCTTCCATTTGTAGTGGATGAAGCCCTTGCGGCGTCACCGGTTTGCTACCCCACCTCTATCGTCCCAGATAGGATATCTTTAGTGGGTAGCTACACTTTGTGTGATAACAGGACCATGGAGAATGTGATACAAAATATGACTAGAAGAAGAGGAATGCTTGAATAAGCCTTTGCAACTGTGAGTATTTTCGTACATCGTTGTCTTCAATTGTTGTAATCAACCTCGCAAATTGAGGGGAAAAAAAGTTCACCCCGTAATGTATCTCATGAGCCATTTTTGCTGAATGGCCAATATCAATTTAAAAAAAATCATTTTAGGGGTTGGCACACTAGAATAGAGATATGTTAAAATGTTTGACATCTTTACAAAGATGAACATAATAAATAAAATTTAATAAGACCCATGTTTTTGTTTTAGGGTTGGTTTTATTTTTTTAGATTTTCATTCTTTGAATTTTTATTGACCATGTGATGGACCCATACAATTATAAAGCATTTAAAGAAAGAAGAAACATGGTTTTTTTCCTTAGTGGCCCAAGGACAATAGTTGGATTTTTTTGGGCATTCCTGTTTTGTATATTTTTCATAAATGTGCTCAATGTTGTTAGATGTAGTTGGTACATGATTAGGGGTTTGAGATTTTTGAGAGGTTGGCTAAGGGACTCATCTAATTTAAAAAAAATTCTATTTGATGCACTTTCCTTTATAATAATTGTTGAAATTGATGGTTTTTTCATAACATAATGTAAAGGTTATTTTACATAAAAGTTTTATTTGTACCCTTAGCTATCGATTTGCTTTTCATTTAGAAGACAATTTCCAGCAGAGTAAATTAGTGTTGATCTTAGTGCCTAACCTCTTCTTACACCTTGTAGGTATTGAAATTGGTTTTGAAGCATTGTCCTCAAGATATTCATTGTCCTGGTCGTGTGTACGCTCACCTAGCTGGAAATTCTGTCTATACGGATTTCTTTTTCCTAAAGGCAGGTTATGTGATCATGGATATCATTTCCAATTTCTAACATTGTTGACTATTGAAGAAATTTATTACATGACACATTTTTTATGATTGGATTTTTAAGTGTTCTTTGTGGTCACTTGGACTTTAATAAAATTATCTTATCTAAACTCTGTTGTCAACTATGCCTATCTTAATTATAGTTAGTGGTTTAACATTAACTAAGCCAAGTAGTTGTGTAGTTAGATTATTTATTTAATTCTTTGGAGGTGCTTCCCGAAATGGACCTTGTTACCTCCCAAACCTGCACTTCTTGTGGTAAAGCCCTAAATTACAAGTGCAACTTTAGAGGAATTCAAGAGGGATGCCAATGTCACCTCACAAATCCTCATCTCACTTTAGGCCAGCTCTCCTCCGAGAGAAGGGGCTATCCTGAAGATAGGATTACAAAAGCTTAATCAACGTAGGCTCAAGTAAAATGGAGAAGTAACTTTAGGAAAACAGATTTAATAGTATTTGAAATAAAGGGATGGATGGACCAAGATTTGTGTCAATCCATTGGGCAACTGGATTCAAAGGATACAAATAGGAGGGAAGTTTTCTTTTATGATTAGGAAAGGATGTAGCCCAATTGAAGAACCTACTGCAGTGCTATCTTGCTGTCCACTGAAACAGAAATTACTTTTGTAAGAATCTGAATTAAGAAAGATATCCAAATGGGCATGAGGAGTGAGTCTACTAATAGCAAATGTAAATTGTAGCTAATCCAAATTAAGAAATAAGGTACATAGATACATTCTCCATTTTATGAACATAAAATGTCGATGTTTTGAATATATATTAATTATATTTAAATTATTGTAATTATGAAAAGGCGCCTTCGTAAGGACATGGCCTTATATGAAATGTAACCTTAAAGTCCTATATAAGCTAGGCCAATCCTTGTTGTAAAATATCATCTCACATTTTTTATACTATATCAATTTATATATTTATAAATATATTTATTTTCATAAGCTCAATGTTTTCGCTGCATTGGTATCATAGCCAATTCAGACAGACTGTATTCATGGACAGTCTTTACAGTCTTTACAAAGAATAACTCTCCATTCTTCGGGAAATTAAAAAAGTATACGACGATTTTAAAGAATACAGAAGTAAGATATGGCGGCCATCCTTAGAAAGTGAATAAAGAGGATTTCATCCAGAATATATAATACCTGATGAAGACAAAAAGGACAACAGTACTGAGGATAAGGAAGAAGAGAATCCTACATCAATGAATGAAGATGAATCACTTGTTCCTGAGAATCAGTTATCTGGCGAAGACAATATCCATGAGATAGCAACGTCAAGTGAACATGCCAATTATAATCAGATAAAATTCTTGGAACCTGTTCCAGAAGAAAAAGCCACCAAAGATAAAGGCTTCGATACTGAATTCAAACCCCACTGTGAATGTGAAGAAGAAAAAGACAATGATATAAGTGATTTAAACGAAGGTTGTTTAAAAGTTGTGATTCAAATGGTAGGCATTCCTTCTCATGGCATCATTAAAAAATTGGGAGGAAGCAGTCTTTGGGTATGCAGACCCTTCAAGGGGAGCAACAACATTGGCGAAGGTGGCATGCCAATCAGGCTACCAGAGCCTCTATTTGTTAAAAAGAAACACGATGTAACCAAGTTTGTGTGTGACACCCATCGTGTATTTTCCTTCACTCCAACTATTTGTTGAATTTTAGCATTAGCATATAACTTAAAAAATTTACAGATAAACTTTAAACAATTCAGCAGTACAGTAAAAACACATTCATCACATTAGCACACATGGACACAAGATTTTTCACTGGGGAAACCTTCAAAGGACAAAAACCCCAAAAGCATTAATAGCTCATCTCGTAAATGAGATGACTCAGAAAATTCTTCAAAAAGTTCCTCAAATCCAGATCTGGATTTTTAAACCACAATTACAGTAAAAATTAGACTGATAATTCAACCCACAATTTCCAGATTGACCAAAAATACCCAAAATAGGAATTTTCTCTCTCCTGTCTGAAAAACTCAAGCTGTCCGGAAAAACTCAGATTGTACCTTCTGTCTGCTGCCTGAAAATATCAGACTGCCCGGACTGTACCTGAGCTTCCCGATCTGCCCAGATCTGGGCTTAACTGCTACCTGCTGACTTTTTACCTGCCCGAGCTGCCCTTTAGTTTGCCCGATCTGCCCTTTTGTCTGCACGTGACAGTCTGTGACTGTTGGGCTGTCTGCTGCTGCTGAGGTGGCTGGGAAGCTTGCCGTGGGCTGGGCCGAGGCTTTAAAGCCTGCCCTATGCCTCTCAGGGCCTGCTTTTTAGCAGCCCGTGGACTGTTCAGTCAGCCCGGGCCTGCTATTTAGCATCCCGTGGCCACGACAGCCCTGTTAGGGTCTGCCTTAGGCTGCCCGAGGGTTGGCCGTAGGCCAAACCCTCACGGGTATGTCTGTAGCAGGCTGCCCATGGGTGCCGATAGGGCAGTGCCCTAAAGTGGCCTTCCCAATGAATAAACAACCCGAGAAGAAGAGGAAGGGAGCTGCCCGAAAATTAACCTTGCTGCCTGGAAAAGATGAAGAAGGGCTGTCACAAAAAATTCTGAGAGAAGGACTGCTGATAAAACCCCTAGCCGAGGGTTTGCTGAGGATGCCCTAGCTGAGGCAAAATCTTCTTCAATAAAAATAGCAGCTCCACCTGTGAGAGAAAACTTGTATGTAATAATGAGAAGACTTGATCTTCTTTTATAGTCTTCATTCACCTGTAAGTTGACAAAATTAGGGAAGATAAAAATAATAATATTTTTAATCTTTTTCTAATTTTACTTTCATCTTTTACCAAAAGGTCCTTTTAATTTATCTTTAACTTTTATAAGAAGTCCTTATTTATTTTGACTTCCACCTGTGGTCCTTTTCTTGTGGTACAAAAGTCTTTATTTATTTTGACTTTTGACTTTGGCCTTTTTCCAAGTGCCCCTGTGGTCCTTTTTGATTTCAAAAGTACATCATCATAAACCAAGAGAGTTATTAATGCTTTTATCTCACACACTCCGTGACACCTAGATCCAGTACTAGTGTATCTTGACCAAGGGTAGCTAATCCTTAGAGATGCACACCAAGCCCATAGATCAAGGGTCAAAGAGCCACACATGCCCAGACCCAGTCTAGGGCTTATGGTGTCTTCATTCTCCCAGAGAATGGCTACTCAGAACTAAGCTGAGTCTACCAGTGCTAGACTGGTCGACATCGTGGTCCCAGACTGGTCGACATCGTGGTCCCAGACCAGATGTCTACTCAACACAAAGTTGAGTCTACCTAGGGCAGAGCTGGGTCTATATTATTGTCCCAGACCAGATATCTACCATTCAACAAAATGGTCACTCAACACTGGGTTAAGTCTTCACCGTGGTCTCGGACCAGGTGGTCCCATTCTCCTAAGAGAAGAGCTCTCGATGCTGTTCAGAAAAATCAACACTCCCTCTCAGCGAGAGAGGCATTCTCTGCCATACCAAGATTGTCACGAAAGTAGACGAACTTTGATGCTGTCAGAGGCTTGGTCAAGATATATGCAATCTGTTCATCTGTACGAATGTACTGCAACTTCAGAGCACCTCTCTACACTAGGTCTCTGATGAAATGATACCTCATTTCAAAGTGTTTCGATCTGTCATGAGACACTGGATTCTCTGAAAAATTTATGCAACTCTGATTATCGCAATGGATGATCGTTGAGTCAAGCTTTCCCTCGAAGAGATCAGATAACAACTTTTTGAGCCAAACTGCTTCCTTGTAGGCATCGCTTGCAGCAATATACTTTGCCTCAGCTGTACTTTGAGCTATGGAACCCTGCTTCCTGCTAGACCAAGAGATCATTGCTGATCCCATACTAAAGCAATAACTAGAGGTACTTTTCCGGTCAACTGTATTGCCAGCCCAATCTGAATTTGAGTATCCAGATAACAATACTCCACTATTGGAAGTATACCTGAGCCCATATGTAATAGTACCTCGCACATATCTGAGTACATGTTTGGCAGCTACCAAGTGTATGTGCTTCAGATTTGATATGAACTGACTCAGTGCATTCACTGTGTAGCAGATGTTTGGTCTCGTATGCACGAGATACATCAGGGAACCAATGAGCTGTTTGTATAGAGTGGAGTCCACACTCTGTGAACTAGAGGCTGAATCCCACAACTTTGTCAAGTTGGTAGTCATTGGTACGCTCATGGACTTGCAGTCCTGCATCCCAAATCTCTGCAAGATATCTACTGCATACTTTCCTTGCGTCAGGAAGATCTCACTTGGCTTTTTCCAGACTTCTAAGCCAAGGAAGTAATGCATCAATCCGAGATCTTTCATCTCGAATTCAGAGGTAAGCTCCCTCTTACACTGGTCTATCAACTGTTCATCACTTGTAAGAAATGAGTCATCTACATATAGAACAAGTATCAAGACATGATTATGAACAACTTTAAAGTACAAGTTAGAATCAGCTGTACTTTTGGAAAACCCCAAACTATGGAGAAATCCATCCATCCTGGCATACCAGATTCTTGGAGCCTTTTTCAGTCCATACAAGGCTTTCTTCAGTTTACACCAAGAGTAACAAAGCCTTCAGGTTGTTCAATATAAACTTCTTCCTCAATCTTACCATTGAGAAAGGCTGTCTTTACATCCATTTGATGTAACTTCCATCCAAAAACTGCAGCAAGTGAAATGATGGTTCTGATGGTAGTGTACCTGGCAACAGGAGCAAATGTCTCGTCATAGTCAATGCCTTTTGTTATCACCTGCCTTGTAGTTTCCTGCTTAAGGTGGCTCCATAATGGATGGTAGAGGGGCAAGCAACTAAGGGGTGGAACCACGACTGCCTAGAATCCCAAATGGATGGTTGTCACGCCAATAAAGGCAGCCTTCACTTTAGGTTATCCTAGTCCAGGACAACAATGGGGGAGACCCGGATCTGCTCCCGACAGGAGAGATCGAACCTAGACACCAGAAGAAGATCAGATGGGGCTTCAGGGTACTTAAGGTGCAAGGTGAATGGAAACCCTAGCTCTAGGGTTTAGGTACTAGCAACTGGTGGAGGTGACCACTGCCTTGAGAAGCGTAACTATGATAGGGTAAACAAGGACAGAGTTGGGACTATCTAGTACCTAGAAATCAGACTTAGTAAAAGGTGTTTGAGCTATCAGTGAATGTTGGTAGATGGCAAAGGCTAAGAGCCTAAGGGTAGCACTAGCTTGGAAATCAGTGCTTTGTATGCATTGGGCAATGGAGTCAGCAGTAAGACAACGTTTCCGGAAACCCACTTGGGAAACACCTTGATCTATGAAACCAGAAAGCAATTGGTCCAAAAAAGCCAAGGTACAGGAAACCCAACTCAGTAGATAGCTAGCGCTAGGGCCTAGGAAGACAAATCTGAAGCTTTAGGGGGTACCAGAAGGTTGATGGCTCAGCGTTGAGGATGAGAAGAGATCAAGGAGACCTGATTTACAAGCCCAAATCAGGAAAACAACAGGAAAATCAGATCTAGAAAAGTCAAAATCTGATGATGGGGTTAGGAGGATGAAAATTGATTTTTTCAGATCTAGGGCAAACCAGGATGAATTAGCACAGCGTTGAGGGTGTTTTGGGATGCTTGGGACCCAATCTATCAGCCTATCATGTCAGATTTCAGAAAAACCTACTTCCGGAAAAGGCCAATTTTCAGTGAGGGCGTTAGGGCAGTTTCAGTCTATTTTTTAGATCTGGGTCAAACTGCTGAGCATCTTGACAGCGTTGGGGTTGATTTGGACTGCCCAAGACCCGATCTATCTGTCTGTGAAGTCAGAAATCAGAAAAACTCAAAACCCTAGCAGGTCAATTTTTTCAGTGGGGGGTTATCCAGTTTTTTGCTAAAAAGTAAAATCTAGGTCAATCTATGAGGAATTTGACCAGCGTTCCAGTTGATTTAGTTAGGGGGACGCCCGATCTAGGAAACCCAGAAATGGTTTGGCAAAAGATCGGACGGTTCCTTGATTATTTGATTTTTTAGGTTTTTATGGTTTAGGAGTTTTCAGAAAAATAGTTAAATTTCAGCAAGGTACAATGGAATAAGATCAGAAAAGAAGAACCTACTTGTGGATCTTACCTAGATAAGCTTGTAGAAGTTTGTAACAGTGACGATCCTAGCTATCCCGATCAATCCTGGAAGATCCCTGTGATTTCTATGGCATATACAAGCACCAAACCATCAAAGCGCCCCTACCCTGCATGAGTAAACGTCAACCATATCAGATTTGCACAAACAAAATAAAGAAACTGAATGCTACAAGACAGTAAAATGAAGTAATCATAGATCGCAATGAAACCAATGAAAACCCCCTGATCCATGACGAAGAGAACCGAGCGAGTTGAAGTCCCCCTACAAAAACGCTCCAGGCAAAACAAGGATAGCCACAAAAAAAAATAAAATAGATCTCACGAGAATTTCCATGATGCTAGTAAGCTGAAGACAAGCTAATCACCATTTGAGCACATCATATGCACAGCAAATCCAGAAAATTTCCACAGAAAAAGTCTTTCTATTATTCAGATCCAAGAGCCAAGACCCCTTACAAATGAGAAGCTCTCTCCTTTAAATAAAAATGAGAGAACCTCAGCCATAACCAATTCCTAACCACTTTCAAAACGAGTGGCTAAGATTAAAAGATACAATGTTCTAATCAATGGTTGAGATGAGCTCAACATATAATACATGGATCAATATAATTATAATTTACCAAAGTGGACTTAAACCACCCAAATAAAGGTATCCCACTCAACAAGAAATAAATGAAAGCACATGGTGGGTCCAATGAGTGTTTGACTAACTCCCTTTGGGTGCCCCCATGGCACAATAAATAATATAACAATTTAAAATTTTGACTTTTGTGCGTCCTTGAGGAAATCGTGGGTCTCCCAAAAAGCTTCAGAAAATAGATAAAATTTGCCCAAAAATAGGTGCGGGTCCCATAAAATGCTGAAACTGCTGGAGAAGGTGTGGAAGACATCACTCTCATCATTGTGACTCACCCCATGCCATTTCTTTTCCTCAGTAGCCCAGATCGATTTCTTCAATAGCCATTTGATCATTTTTTAATCTGCCTTGGGAAACATGATACTGCTAAAACAGGCTCCTAGGGTGCCTGCGTTGTCAAATTGAGCCCTCCAAGCCCTCTGGGATGGGGGTACAATGGTACAAACAAGTGGTTGCACCCCCCTATGCCCATACAACGCCCTAGGAGATCCAACTGAAACATCTCCTTGCTCAAACAAATCAATCTGTGAAGAAAAACTGCATCAGAAAAGCAGAATAAGCCTGATCACATTTGTAAGTGCCCGGAACTGGAAATAAACTTTCTCATTGGACTCAGAGAGTCCCAATCCATCAAAGGTGTATACTCATACCCCTCATAGGTCTCTGTCTGATCATCAATCATAACCAATAAACAATATAACCATCTGTGAATAATCAGACAGCAATAATAACTCAGAATAGATCAATCTGCTGCAAGTGTTAAGCATTTAAACCATGCTCTATAACTCATTCACGTAACAAAATCAACAAGTAGCATTCGTTTCACTGGCGGTACATCAACAAATACTTATAAATATCAGGCTTTATTTATTATTACTTAGACTCAGACTTTCAAGACTATACTCACTTCATAGCTATAGTCATTTTGCTAGTGAAGGGTGAAAGGTGGAAATGACAAGGCTAAGGCAAAGGATGACCTCCTACTCAACATCATGACACTTTGGACAAGGAAAAGGGCAAACTCACTACAACCAATACTGGATAGACATCAACACAAGGAATGGCAGTGCCTCATAGATGGATGAGTTGTTTAGAGAGTGCTTATTCAACTTAGGCATCATGTCTACATCAATTTTGACCCAAGTTCATTAGGATCACATTTCATTCTGTGGCCTTTTTGGCCTATATGAACCCTTTGGGACTTCACCAGTGGTCAAAAGCACAGCTAATCGTAGCTTTCATCCGGGCCATATTTATTTTAACAAGGTCAGCAATTCTTTGATATAACATTTTTTAACCATTGCTTTTTGGACCTTTTCTTATACTCTTTAAGGAGTATTTTAGCATTTCATTGCTTTTGCCCTTTTTACGTATGTTAAGAAACACAGTTTTACAATTTTCATTTTCCATGGGTGCATATTTAATATTTCAATAAAAGTAGTACATGAGCTTTCAGTTTTAGCCAACAACATCTCAAGTGACTAGGGGGAATTCTGCACAGTGCCAAACATCGGGACAACCGACCAGAATGATTTAGGCATACTATCCAACTTATCAAAGGCAAGTTTTGTCACCAACTCAGAGCCGAGACACAATGTAAACAGGGAGGCTTGTCCAACAAAGGTTCTAGCGGGGAAAAAGATCCTCCATGCCACAAGTCAAGAAGTCAGTCGGGTTGAAAATTAAACTAGAAGGTAATGGATGGATGAAGACAATGAAATGATGGAGCCAACACTAGCAAGCCAAAACAATGGTGGGAATGACTACCTCTATTCTCCTTAAGGAGGGTAAAACCAATGAGTATAGATCAAGAACTTCAAAGCCAGAGTAAGGACATCAATACATAGTATAATATACAACCAAGTCCATATAAATATGACCGCCAGATCATGATACCACAAGTCAATATATGTCACAAAAATCAATATAAGAGCAACAATAACCACAATACCATATAAAATACTGAGTCATATCCATGCAATATAATCCATCTGAAACACCATATATCCAATGAGAAAGTACTGATATATCACTGGGCATCCACTACTGCTCTGAAATAACATAAATGGCTATATCGGTCCTGAAATCTGAGTGTCCTGAGACTCAGTCCTGGCATGGGAGAGTACAATAGTCCACTAATACAAAAATGATCCATCAGAAATGCTCATCTCAGCATCTCATATGTAAGAGATCTGGCTGAAAGATGTACTGTGTCTGAAAAATAGAATATGGTAGCCTCGCTACTATATATGTGATAACATTTGGCTCCAGCTGGGACAAGCGCTTTGTTGAAAAGAGCGCTTGAGAACCTCAGAATCTCTGGTCCTCACACTCTGCTTCCCGCATCCTCGATCCGTTCATCCAGCTCTGCCACCGCTACCAAAATGTACCTAGTCTACCTGCAACATGCACAGAGCTATACCAAACTCACAGACCGGTTGTCAGAACAATATGTGGAAAGTATATAAATACTGAAAAATAAAGATGCATGAAAATGAAAAGCAGAAAAATAAATCTAATTTATAACCATAATTTTTCAATAAAAGTTTGATTTTTATTTTGCAGGAAAAAAGAATTACACTAAGAGCTTCAAAAGTGAGCTTCAGACAACTAAGCAAAAACTCTATACTACTGTCCGAAAGGCTTATTCAGGTCCTACCTACTCTACTCTATCAGGCAAAGTGGAACTCAAGGCTAAGTGGGGTCGGGAATGTATCCCCTCAAATCTCTCTGGTTGATAGGAAGCAGAATCTGTCGCCTGGTACTAATAACAAGAAAACATATATTAGCAACACACCGTTCTACAGAAAAAGGTCCAACCCATAGATCATTAGCTTGCCCCGATCGGAAATGCAACAAGTGGTTTTAAATAAGGACTTGACTTCCGGTGGGAAATCTATTCCTATTTACCGATTCGGGAACTACTTCAATGCTACGTATAGGCATGGGATGGATATCAACGATTTTTTGTGGCTGCGGGGTGATTATCTCTGAGCTTCTCCTGGGAGGCACTACATCAAATCTAGGTGGACTACCATCAATGGAAATTACTATGCTACCAACTAGGATCTCTCTAATCTCTTCCCTTACCCCTTGTGGACTTGCAGTAGGCTTATTACTATGAGGAGATGCTACATGTTTGATAGTTTCTCCCTCTTCTTCTGAAAGATGAGGAGTAACATTACCTCGGCTAAATCCTTCCCCCACAGGAACATGAATAGGAATAACCTCTAAGTCAGCTGGTTCTACTCTAGGAACGTGAGATAGGTCATGATTGTAAGGACTAGATGACTTAGGTGGCAGGAGAAAGCTAGGAATGAGAGGATAAGCAGACAAGGCACTAGTTGGCATGGCTGAAGGAGTTTGAAAAATAACAAGATTATTTAGACTAAAATCTCATTTAGGGGCATCATTTATTGAAGCATCCTCTTGCCAGCTTAGAGAGCTATCATGGACTTGAATTAAGTTATCATCTTCCAAAGACAAATGAGATAACGACCTAGCAAAATCAGAAACATGGGTTTCGCTGACCTCAGTATCAGCCTTTTCACTAGACAGTTCAAGATGGCTTTCCCATGGATAAATAGGCTCTAGTCCTTGGTTTTCTCTTTCTCTATTCTGGTCAAGCAAAGCAAACCATTCATTCACTCTACGAGGGATTCTTTCCACATGCCTGGCATCATTGACTTCATCAACCTTAACTATTGCTTTGCTCGGGATCTTGACTTAGGATCTCTTTTCTTTTTAATTTCTCTAATTCCTTGGAGCACTCACCTTCAGACATCTCCATACTAATTATCTCGGCAATTTGATTTTCTTCCAAAGATAAATCCGAGTCTTGCATTGCTAGAAACATGCTTTCAGGATGCCTATACTTCCATACTTTATTTGCATCTTCTACAAAAGGAGCTTTAGCATTATTCAACAATTCTTCCCCATATGTGTTCTTTATCCCTTCTTCAAAAGTCTCCAGATGCTTCTCATAGCAAGGTTCCCTATTGATCCCGATCAAAGCTCCGTCAGAGTTCGGGACACAAAGGTATGATAGATCCATCATAAGATATCCACCTAAACCCGCTGCCCACTTTCTAGACAGAAGCATTCCATAAGCTAGGGGTAAATCAATAACAACTACATCCATCATAGTGGAAATGTCTGAGCATGCAAACAGATCGGCTCTAAGGTTTTTGATCAAACCATAGGATGGCACTCGCCTCGAGTCTATGCCACAAACATTTCCATAGGGCCTAGTCACTTCCAATCCCATTTCCTTCATGACATGCAAAGGCATTACATTCATAGCTGCTCTAGAGTCCAACATGCAATTATGCAGGAGCATATTCTAAATATGCAAGGTTAGATAAAAGGGAGGATGACCACCATTCTTTCTCTCATAGATAGCAGATTGTATGTTGACCAACAGATCTTTTTCATCTTTGCTAGAATACGTTCTCTCGGGACTTTGTTCGTGACCGAATTCTAAAGCAAACTCAGGGGCTTTGTCTTGGCCAACACTATCAAAGAATTCCTCTACTTGGCTTCTTGCAGATGGAACATTCATCAGTTAAGTTATAGGGATTCTACACATTATCTTGCTCAACTCTTTCTTGATGTCAATGTTCAGATTCAAATCTCCTAATGCAAGATCTTCTTCTTCCTTTTTGTCTTCGTTCGCTACTTTTCTTTTGTCAAAGAAAGAAGGCTGGGAACCCATTCTTTGTTTATAAATTCTAACTTGTGGTTCTTCTTTTGTTTTAGGGATGCCTACCGCACAACATGAGGGTTTAGGCTCATCAACCATATCTTCCTCCTGCTCCCAAGTTTCCTCCTCCTGCTCCCATAGCTCTTCTTCTAAAAGAATTCTTCCAAACTCATCATCGTAGGACATATCATTCATGAAATTAATGTTGCTTGGTTGGTCATCAGGGTGACTGGTGTTTGTTGGTTCTTCATCATTTTCATCACACCAATCAACATTTCTCTTCTCAGCATTCTGTGGATACTCGAGCCTTCTTCTATTAGGATCTCTCTCAGGACCTCTATTGTTGTTCCAATAGGGTCTAGGGCCATAAGGGTTTCTATGTCTCTTTGGATCATGGAAAGTAGCCACGTTTTTGGTCAAGACAGTTAGTTGTCTCATCATTTCTTGCATGGTTTCTAACGTGTCCTTTGTTTCTTTTGGCTCATTCACAGGCTCCTTAGGCTTTCGGAGTTTAGGCTCGGATCTAGAAGTGGACGGGGCATAATGATCAAAGAAGTTTTGCTTGCCCATAGATGCCGCATTTTGCTTAGCCATCTTTGCATTGAACTGGACAGTCTTCAAATCATTTGGATTTTTATCCTTCAAATTAAAACCCAACCAACCAACCATCAAAAGCATTCAAATAATGGATGATAATTGCTTGATCTTTTGGTCTACTCTCTTTTGGGATGTTTCCTACAGTCTTATCAAATCTCAGGTTGAATTCGTGGACTGCTTCATTTTCCCTCTTCTTTATGTCAAATAGCTGATGTAAGAGGAACTTCCCATCCAACTTATGAGACCAATCACTTCTATGCTTCGTGACAAAGTGGTCATAGCCATTGAAGGATGAAGCAAGTAATCTATCAAACCACTTTCGCACATCTCCTTCCAGAGAAAACAGAACATCTCATGAATACGTCTTCATCCATAGCTCCATATGCTTCCATATGATTCCATACTTTGTCAATGTGATCTTCAATGGAGGTAGCTGATACTCCATCAAACTTAGGGACCTTTTCAAAATACTTCTCCGGCATGTCATGTGGGGCCCTTGGGATCAGGGAGAAATCTAAGGGCGATGCCTTAGCCTTCCTTCCAAATACCCTAAAGTTTTGGGGAGGAGGAGCAATCTGATTTCCACTAGGAGCTGCTTCGGCCATTGGGCTAGATGAAAGGGATCCCAAAGGATGACTTGAGGGGATACTGAGGTTGGACACTTGCTTGTTTTTCCTTGTGTAAGTTATGGGGATTCCTTGAGGATCGCTGGGACGCTGTAGGAATTTAAGATTAATATATCGGGTATGATCCTCAGTTGAGTCGCAATGTGGAGTCGCTAAGTGAACCACACAAGTAATTCACCGAAAAATATATGTCGTATGGAAAGGTGAGGGATATTGAACCAAGGTAGGCCTCTACCTCCCTGGCAGCGGCACCAAAATGTTATCACCTGCCTTGTAGTTGCCTGCTTAAGGTGGATCCAGAATGGATGGTAGAGGGGCAAGCAACTAAGGGGTGGAACCACGACTGCTTAGACTCCCAAATGGATGGTTATCACGCCAACCAAGGCAGCCTTCACTTTAGGTTATCCTAGTCCAGGACAATAATGGGGGAGACCCGGATCTGCTCCCGACAGGAGAGATCGAACCTAGACACCAAAAGAAGATCAGATGGGGCTTCAGGGTACTTAAGGTGCAAGGTGAATGGAAACCCTAGCTCTAGGGTTTAGGTACTAGCAACTGGTGGAGGTGACCACTATCTTGGGAAACGTAACTATGACAGGGTAAACAAGGACAGAGTTGGGACTATCTAGTACCTGGAAATTAGACTCAGTAAAAGGTGTTTGAGCTATCAGTGAATGTTGGTAGATGGCAAAGGCTAAGAGCCTAAGGACAACGCTAGCTTGGAAATCAGTGCTTTGTATGCATTGGGAAATGGAGTCAGCAGCAAGACAACGTTTCAGGAAATCCACTTGGGAAACACCTTGATCTATGAAACCATAAAGCAATTGGTCTAGAAAAAGCTAAGGTACAGGAAACCCAGCTCAGTAGATAGCTAGCGCTAGGGCTTAGGAAGACAAATCTAAAGCTTTAGGGGGTACCGGAAGGCTGATGGCTTAGCGTTGAGGATGGAAAGAGATCAGGGAGACTTGATCTACAAGCCCAAATCAGGAAAACAACAGGAAAATCAGATCTAGAAAAGTCAAAATCTGATGATGGGGCTGGGAGGCTGAAAACTGATTTTTTCAGATCTAGGGAAAACCAGGATGAATTAGCACAGCGTTGAGGGTGTTCTCGGATGCTTGGGATCCGATCTATCAGCCTATCATGTCAGATTTCAGAAAAATTTACTTCTGGAAAAGGCCAATTTTCAGTGAGGGCGCTAGGGCAGTTTCAGTCTATTTTTCAGATCCGGGACAAACTGTTGAGCCTCTTGACAGCGTTGGGGTTGATTTGGATTGCCCAAGACTCGATCTATCCGTCTGTGAAGTCAGAAATCAGAAAAACTCAAAACCCTAGCAGGTCAATTTTTTCAGTGGGGGGTTATGCAGTTTTCTGCTAAAAAATCAGATCTAGGTCAATCTATGAGGAATTTGACCAGTGTTCTAGTTGATTTAGTTAGGGGGAGGCCCGATCTATGAAACCCAAAAATGGTTTGGCAAAAGATCGGACAGTTCCTTGATTATTTGATTTTTTAGGTTTTTATGGTTTAGGAGTTTTCAGAAAAATAGTTAAATTTCAGCAAGGTACAATGGAATAAGATCAGAAAAGAAGAAACTATCTGTGGATCTTACCTAGATAAGCTTGTAGAAGTCTGTAACAGTGACGATCCTAGCTATCCCATCAATCTTGGAAGATCCCCGTGATATCTATGGCATATGCAAGCTCCAAGCCATCAAAGCGCCCCCTACCCTGGATGAGCAAACGTCAACCATATCAGATTTGGACATACAAAATAAAGAAACTGAATGCTACAAGACAGTAAAATGAAGTAATCATAGATCGCAATGAAACTAATGAAAACCCCCTGATCCAAGATGAAGAGAACCGAGCTAGTTGAGGTCCCCCTACAAAAATGCTCCAGCCAAAACGCCCTCCTGTAGACAAAACAATGATAGCCACAAAAAAAAAGATAGATCTCATGAGAATTTCCACGATGCTAGTAAGCTGAAGACAAGCTAATCACCATTTGAGCACATCAGATGCAAAGCAAATCTAGAAAATTTCCACAGAAAAAGTCTTTCTATTATTCAGATCCAAGGGCCAAAGACCCCTTACAAATTAGAAGCTCTCTCCTTTAAATAAAAATGAGAGAACCTTAGTCATAACCAAATCCTAACCACTTTCAAAACGAGTGGCGAAGATTAAAAGATACAATGTTCTAATCAATCGTTGAGATGAGCTCAACATACAATACATGGATCAATATAATTATAATTTACCAAAGTGGACTTAAACCACCCAAATAAAGGTAACCCACTCAACAAGAAATAAATGAAAGCACATTGTGGGTCCAAGGAGTGTTTGACTAACTCCCTTTGGGTGTCCCCATGGCACAATAAATAATATAACAATTTAAAATTTTGACTTTTGTGCGTCCTTGAGGAAATCGTGGGTCTCCCAAAAAGCTCCAGAAAATATATAAAATTTGCCCAAAAATAGGTGTGGGCCCCATAAAATGCTGAAACTGCTGGAGAAGGTGTGGAAGACATCACTCTCATCATTGTGATTCACCCCATGCCATTTCTTTGCCTCAGTAGCTCAAATCGATTTCTTCAATAGCCATTTGATCATTTTTTAATCTGCCTCGGGAAGCATGATACTGCTAAAACAACCTCCTAGGGTGCCTGGGTTGTCAAATTGATCCCTCCAAGCTCTTTGGGATGGGCTTACAATGGTACAAACAAGTGGCTGCACCCCCCTATGCCCATACAACGCCCTAGGAGATCCAAGTGAAACATCTCCCTGCTCAGACAAATCAATCTGTGAAGAAAAACTGCATCAGAAAAGCAAAATAAGCCTGATCACATCTGTAAGTGCCTGGAACTGGAAATAAACTGTCTCATTGGACTCAGAGAGTCCCAATCCATCAAAGGTGTATACTCATACCCCTCATAGGTCTCTGTCTGATCATCAATCATGATTCATAACCAATAAACAATATAACCATCTGTGAATAATCAGACACCAATAATAACTCAGAATAGATCAATCTGCTGTAAGTGTTAAGCGTTTAAACCATGCTCTACAACTCATTCACGTAACAAAATCAACAAATAACATTCGTTTCACTGGCGGTACATCAACAAATACTTATAAATATCAGGCTTTATTTATTATTACTTAGACTCAGACTTTCAAGACTATACTCACTTCATAGCTGTAGTGATTTTGCTGGTGAAGGGTGAAAGGTGGAAATGACAAGGCTAAGGCAAAGGATGACCTCCTACTCAACATTATGACACTTTGGACAAGGAAAAGAGCAAACTCACTACAACCAATACCGGACAAACATCAACACAAAGAATGGTAGTGCCTCACAGATGGATGAGTTGTTTAGAGAGTGCTTATTCAACTTAGGCATCATGTCTACATCAATTTTGATCCCAGTTCATTAGGATCACATTTCATTCTGTGGCCTTTTTGGCCTATATGAATCCTTTGGGACTTCACCAATGCTCAAAAGCACAACTAATCGCAGCTTTCATCCGGTCCATATTTATTTTTAACAAGGTCAGCAATTCTTTGATATAACATTTTTTAACCATTGCTTTTTGGACCTTTTCTTATACTCTTCAAGGAGTATTTCAGCATTTCATTGCTCTTGCCCTTTTTACATATGATAAGAAAGACAGTTTTACAATTTTCATTTTCCATGGGCGCATATTTAATATTGCAATAAAAGTAGTACATGAGCTTTCAGTTTTAGCCAACAACATCTCAAGTGACTAGGGCGAATTCTGCACAGTGCCAAACATCGGGACAACCGACCAGAATGATTTAGGCATACTATCCAACTTACCAAAGGCAAGTTTTGTCACCAACTCAGAGCCGAGACACAATGTAAACATGGAGGCTTGTTCAACAAAGGTTCTAGCGGGGAAAAAGGTCCTCCATGCCACAAGTCAAGAAGTCAGTCGGGTTGAAAATTAAACTGGAAGGTAATGGATGGATGAAGACAATGAAATGATGGAGCCAACACTAGCAAGCCAAAACAATGGTGGGAATGACTACCTCTATTCTCCCTAAGGAGGGTTAAACCAATGAGTATAGATCAAGAGCTTCAAAGCCAGAGTAAGGACATCAATACATAGTATAATATACAACCAAGTCCATATAAATACGACCGCCAGATCATGATACCACAAGTTAATATATGTCACAAGAATCAATATAAGAGCAATAATAACCACAACACCATATAAAATACTGAATCATATCCATGCAATATAATCCATCTGAAACACCATATATCCAATGAGAAAGTACTGATATATCACTGGGCATCCACTACTGCTCTGAAATAACATAAATGGCTATATCGGTCCTCAAATTTGAGTGTCCTGAGACTCAGTCCTGGCATGGGAGAGTACAATAGTTCCCTAATACAAAAATGATCCATCGGAAATGCTCATCTCAGCATCTCATATGTAAGAGATCTAGCTGAAAAATAGAATATGGTAGCCTGGCTACTATATATGTGATAACACCTTCTTTCTAAGTGAAGCCACGAGCTACGAATCTAGCTTTATACTTCTCCACACTGCCATCTATAGCATGCTTGATCTTATAAAGCCATCTGGAAGTCACTACTGACTTTCCTGCAGGTCGAGGAACAACTTTCCAAACATCATTCTTCATGATTGACTTGTACTCTTCAATCATGGCATCAACCCATAGTTGTTTACTTGTAGCATCATCATATGATGAAGGTTCTGAACTGATAAGCTGACTCATAAGACCGGAGTATTTCTGTGGTCTTATGCTTTCTCTGAAAGTCCCTGGAGGAGCTTTATGCTTCTTGGCTTCTTGTACTGTCTCTCAGTACCAAGCAGGTCTCCTTTTGGAAGGAGGAACTTCAAGTAGTTCTTCTAGTGGACTTTCAATGTTCTCAGGAACATCTGGAATTTGATCATCGAATTCCTCTTCTTCCCTCTGAATTTCTGCATCTAGAAACTCAATTGGGGCAACTATATCTTCCGATGAAAGCTCTAGTGTTTTACGAAACACCACTTCCTCATGGAAGATCATATCTCCACTGACCTCAATGTGCCTTTGTCCTAGGATATATACTCGATAAGCCTTCGAGCAATCATTGTACCCAACAAAGATACCTTTCTTACCGGAGGGCTCTAGCTTAGCCCTCTTTTCTTTTGGGACATGAACATACACAGTAGTACTGAATATCCTCATGTGATCAACTACAGGTTTCTTCTTGGTGAAGACTTCTTCATGAGTCTTCTCACCCAAGATAGCATGTGGGCTTCTGTTCTGAATGTATACTGCAGTTCTGGTAGCTTCAGCCCATAAAGACAAAGGAAGATCTAGATCAGTGATCATGGCTTTAGGAGCCTCACAGATTGTTCTATTCTTCCTTTCTGCAAGCCCATTCTGCTGGGGGTTGTAAGGCATTGCCAGCTCTTTCTTGATTCCTGCTTCTCGACAAAAATCATGAAACTCATTAGATTCATACTCACCTTCGTTATCTGATCTCAAGATACGGATGTGCCTGCCAGTCTGATTTTCAATCAGTGTCTTGAACTCTTTGAACCTGTCAAAGGTTTCACCCTTAGCCTTAAGGAAGTAAATCCAAGACTTCCAAGAGTAGTCATCAATAAACAAGACATAGTATAAACACCCACTCAAGGAGGGTGAAGACATGGGCCCACAAATGTCATAATGAATCAAATCCGAAATGCCTTTAGATCTACTCTTGCTTCTGGGAAAACATTTTTTAGTGTTTTGGAAAGCACATCCTTTACAGATTCCTTCATGTTTTGGAGAAACTTCTGGCATACCTGTGACCATCTTCTGCAATCCTGGGAGAGCTGTGTAGTGAAGGTGTCCAAACCTTCTATGCCAAAGTTCACAAGGATCAACTGTGTGATGCACCAAAGCATGAGTGGAAACTTTGGAGGCTTTGTAGAGGTCTCCCTCTCGAACCCCAATCTGAACTTCCGAGTCTAGATCTTTGTCTTTTTCCCATAAAAAGACCTTCTTGTCCATAAAGAGGACTTTGTGGCCCTTGTCTTCTAAATCAACAACAGATAAAAGATTTTTCTTTAAACCAGGAACATAAAGAATATCATCAACATGAAGAACCGTACCTGAGTTAAGTTGAAGTGAAGTTGAGCCAACTCCTTCAATCTTGTAAGTGGAGTCATCTTCAAGCTCTACCTGAGTGGTGAACTTTTTCTTTCTCTAACTGGTGAGGGTACCATGGTTACCTGTCATGTGTTTGGAGGCACAACTGTCCACCAACCAAGAAGTGAAGCAAGCTGAGAAAGAACCAGTTAGAGCATAAATCAAATAGTACTCTCTTCTACGCTCATCAATTTTATTAGCCTTGGTTTTCTTCTTCTTCTTTGGTTCTTCATCTTCTTCTTCCTCTGCTTCTGCAGTGGATGCCTGAAACCTTCTCTTGGGTTTCTTCTTGTTCTGCCTGTAGTCTCTAGCATAATGACCAAACTTGTGACAAGTATAACATTCAATCTTAGACATGTCAGAAAACTTACCCTAAGGTTTCTTCCCTTTCTTTTGCTGAAAAGAAGGTTTCTTGAACCTTTTTGGTCTTTGCTGCAAGTGCAAGGTTATCCTGCTTGATTACCTTGTCAGTGTTCCTTGCTTCTTCTTGTATGCAATCATGCCAAAGCCTTTCAAAGGTTGGCTGATTTTCTTGTCCACAGATGACTGCCATGAAGGTTTCCCAAGAGCTTGGGAGACCATTAACAACTGTTTGCACAAGATCATCATCATCAACAGTAACATCAATAGCAAGGAGTTGATCTCTTACACGTTTGATCTTGGTGAAGAAAGAACCAACACTTTCATCTTTGCTCAACTTCAAAGTTTGTAGCCTCTTCTTCAAGACTCTCTTTTGATTGGGAGCCTTCTTTTCATAGAGGTTTACCAACGTATCATAGCATTCTTTAGCAGTCTTCAAGGCTGTGATGTTAGGCATCAATTCTTCTCTGATAGACTCATAAATGACTCTTCTAGCCTTATCTTGCTTCCTCTTGTAGGCAAGCCTATCGACATTTGTAGTTGGCTCTTATGTGATGTTAAGAACAATGTCATCCAAGTCATTCTCATCTAGAATCGCTGTCAATCTGGCCTTCTAGGAATTGAAGTTTGCTGAACCATAGAGCTTCTCTTCCGGTTTGAAACAATTGATGGCCATCTCTGTCACTTGTCCAAAATGTTAGATCTGCAAATCTTATTCCAAGATCTAGTGAAAAACAACAACAGTGTCCCTTTTCTATGTTTTTCACATGCTAAGCTTTGATACTATGTTGAATTTTAGCATTAGCATATAACTTAAAAAATTTGCAGATAAACTTTAAACAATTGAGCAGTGCAGTAAAAACACATTCATCACATCAGCACACATGGACACAAGATTTTTCACTGGGGAAACTTTCAAAGGACAAAAACCCCAAAAGCATTAATAGCTCATCTCGTAAATGAGATGACTCAGAAAATTCTTGAAAAAGTTCCTCAAATCCAGATCTGGATTTTTTAACCACAATTATAGTAAAAATTTATCAGTAAAAATCACACTGATAATTCAACCCACAATTTCTAGATTTACCAAAAATACCCAAAACAAGAATTTTCTCTCTTGTCTGAAAAACTCAAACTGTCTGGAAAAACTCAGATTGTACCTTTTATCTGCTGCCTAAAAATATCAGACTGCCCGGATTGTACCTGAGCTGCCCGATCTTCCCAGATTTGGGCTTAACTGCTTCCTGCTGACTTTTTACCTGCCTGAGCTGCCCTTTAGTCTGCCCGATCTGCCCTTTTGTCTGCACGTGATAGTCCATGACTGTTGGGCAGCTGTCTGCTGTTGTTGAGGTGGCTGGGCAACTTGCCGTGGGATGGCTTGAGGCTTTAAAGCCTGCCCTATGCCTCTCAGGGTCTGCTTTTTTGCAGCCCAGGCCTATGATTTAGCATCCCGTGGCCACGACAGTGTTGTTAGGGTCTGCCCTAGGCTGCCGAGGGTTGGCCGTGGGCCAAACCCTCACGGGTATGCTTGTAGCAGGTTGCTCGTGGGTGCCGATAGGGCAGTGCCCTAAAGTGGCCTGCCCAATGAACAAACAACTTGAGAAGAAGAGGAAGAGAGCTGCCCAAAAATCAACCTTGCTGCTCGGAAAAGATGGAGAAGGGCTGTCACAAAAAATTCCGAGAGAAGGACTGCTCATAAAAACCTTAGTTGAGGGTTTGCTGAGGATGCCCTAGTCGAGGCAAAATCTTCTTCAATAAAAATAGCAACTCCACCTGTGAGAGAAAACTTGTATGTAATAATGAGAAGACTTGATCTTCTTTTATAGTCTTCATTCACCTGTAAGTGGACAAAATTAAGGAAGATAAAAATAATAATAATTTTAATCTTTTCCTAATTTCACTTTCACCTTTTACCAAAAGGTCCTTTTTATTTGTCTTTGACTTTTATAAGAAGTCCTTATTTATTTTGACTTCCACCTCTGGTCCTTTTCCTGTGGTACAAAAGTCTTTATTTATTTTGACTTTTGACTTTGGCCTTTTCCAAGTGCCCTTTTGGTCGTTTTTTATTTCAAAAGTACATCATCATAAACCAAGAGAGTTATTAATGCTTTTATCTCACACACTTTGTGACACCTAGATCTGGTACTAGGGTAACTTGACCAAGGGTAGCTAATCCTTGGAGAAGCACACCAAGCCCATAGATCAAGGTTCAAAGTGCCACACATGCCCAGACCCAGTCTAGGGCTTACGGTGTCTTCATTCTCCCAAAGAATGGCTACTCATAACTAAGCTGAGTCTACCAGCCCAAGACTGGTCTACATCGTGGTCTCGGACTAGATGTCTACTCAACACAAGGTTGAGTCTACCCAGGGCAAAGGTGGGTCTATATCATGGTCGCAGACTAGATATCTACCATTCAACAGAATGGTCACTCAACATTGGGTTGAGTCTTCACTATGGTCTCGGACCAGGTGGTCCCATTCTCCTAAGAGAAGGGCTCTCGATGCTGCTTAGAAAAAGCAACACTATTGAAACAATAAATCCTTGGGCCCAAAACGATATGTGCGATATATGGATGCTGAATTTAAGAGACTCCCCTCTCTGCCAAAGGTTGGTGGTTGTGTGTACACTTCTGGAGATCATGAGAATTGGTGTGGAAGCTATATATGGTAGCCAAAGAAGAATAATTGGTCAGATTGTTGGAAACTCATCAATGACAATAATGAATGGCACTGGAAGTATGTCAATCTTAATAATCTTGATCCTCTGCCTCCAAGAAACTTGGTCCTTGATATCTGTGAATGGATGACATTGTATGTTGAACTTAACGAATAACATACTGGAAATGTTTGGTCTCGCTTTCTTTACTAGAGATGTCCACTCCCTGAATAGACTCTAATGAGGACAACACTGAAAGATAATTTCAGACCCCGTTATCTTATTATATTTCCCAATTTAGACTCAAAAGATGGAGGATGGCAACAATAGTAATGAACCAGCATGGCACATAGTGATTTCTATCATATGATAGTTGTACATTGTGAAGTGTGCATATCCAAGGCAGATTTGGATCATGAGAAAACTAGAACTGTGGAAGATCATGAATGGGGTGATTTCATGGAGAGTTGGAGTTAGTGTTGAATTTTTAGCATTAGCATGAATACTTTAAAATTTGCAGACTAACTTATAACAAATGACAATTGCAGTAAAACATCAACACATCAACACATCAACAACACTGAACACAAGATTTCTTAATTGGGGAAACCTTTAAAGGACAAAAACCCCAAAACCATTAGTGATTCATCTTGTAAATGAGATGACTGAGTTTTCAAAAATTCCAAACCCTAATGGGTTTGATCCACAGGTAAAATTCACAACGGAAAAATCTTAACATAAAAATCAAATTAGGGTTTTTCTGCCCTAATTCATGTAGTTGCCTAGAAATGCCTACCCAAGCCTGTTATCCTACTGCCCGTGAATTTGGTCATCTTGCCTGAATTTCTTTTTTGCCTGCTCTTGACCTGCCTGTGACCTGTCAAGCTGCTCGAAAGATTGTCAAGCTGCCCAAGCTGTCTTGCCCTGCCTAGGCTTGTTCTGCTACTGCCTGAGACTGGTCTGGGCTCCTTTGCTGCTGCCCAGATGTGCTGCTGCTCTGCCCGAGTTGCTGTCGGGCTGGTCTGCTGCTGCCTGAGCCCTCTTGGGCTTGTTTGCTGCTGATCGGGCCCTCCTCGGCTTGTTTGCTACTGCCTGGAGGTTAGCCCGAGGCCTGTTAAGGCTTGTTGGGTATGCCCGGAGGCATCATCAGGGTGCTTGTGGTCTGTTAGGGCCTGCTGGGTGCTGCCCTAACTCTACTAGGGCCTGCCGAGGCTGTGAGGGTGGCTGTTGAAGGAGGAGAAAATCTGCCCGAAGCTCGAGCAACCCGCCCGTGAGAGAAACTAGGCTGCCTGTGAAGTATAAGACCCAACTTGAGCCAATCAGGAGCTTCCCGTGAAGTGTAGACCTCTGCCCGTGATCAATTCGTGAAGGAGAGAAGGACTAGGGTGAAACCCTAGTTGCTGCAAAAGAATGATAAAGCCCTAGTTTAGGGTTTGACAAAATGGACAAGTGTGGATGCCCTATCTAGACTCATCCTTGCTAGGGAAAAACCATTAAACTTCCTTCTCTTCAATAACCAATGAATTCTTCCGTTGGAGTAGCTACAAGTGCAAGAGCAAGTGTGTGTAATAATGAAATGGATTTATCTACTTTTATAGCCTTTGAAGTCACCTGTAAGTGGACCAAAACTCAAAAGAGCAAAATTATAATATTTTATTCTTTTATTACTTTGACTTTTACCTTTAGTCGTACTAAAGATCTTTTTGCACTTTCACTTTGACTCCTTAGTGGTACTAAGGTTCCTTATGTATTTTAGTCTTTTACTTTAGCCTTCTTCTAGTGCCTCGTGGTCAAAACAAGTGGTCAAGGTGGTCCTTCATCCCCACTCAAAGTACATCATCATAAACAGAGAGAATTACTAATGCTTTTTTCTCACACTCTGTGACACCAAGATCAGATACTAAGGTGTCTTAACCAAGGGTAGCTAGGCCTTGGAGAAGATCACAAAGCCCATTGATTGAGGGTCAGAGTGTCACACATGCCCAGACCTAGTCTGGGGCTTATAGTGTAATTTTGGTAACATACCAGGTGCCTCAGCCATAGGCTGCATAATTTGACACAAGGTGAAATACTTAGTAAGAGACCAAGCGCCTTGATTCTCCCGGAGAATGGCCCTCAGCCCTGGGCTGAGTCTTTAGTGTCGGACTAGGTTAAATTCCTAGTAACTGACTAGGTGCCTCCATTCAAAGAATGGCCACTCAGCCTCAGCTCTAAGCTGAGTTCTCCAGTGCTAGACTAGTTCCATATCTTGGTCCCGGACCAGATATCCCCATTCAACAGAATGGGTCACTCAACTCAAGGTTGAGTCCCCCAGTACTGGATTGGTTCCACATCCTTGTCTCGTACCAGATGTCTCCATTCTCTTAAGAGAATGGCTCTCGATGTTGCTCCGAAAAATCAACACTCCTCAGCGAGAGAGGCATTCTCTGCCATGTCAAGCTTGTCACGAAAGTACACGAACTTTGATGCTGTGAGAGGCTTAGTCAGGATATCTGCAATCTGTTCATCGGTATGAATGTATTGCAACTTCAGAGCACCTATTTGTACTAGGTCTCCGATGAAATCATACTTCATTTCAATGTGTTTCGATTTGTCATGAAACATCGGGTTCTCTGAAAGCTTAATGGAACTTTGATTATCGCAATGGATGATCGTTGACTCAAGTTATCCACCGAACAGATCATATAGAAGTTTTCTGAGCCAATCTGTTTCCTTGCAGGCATCACTTGTAGCAATATACTTTGCCTCAGTTGTACTCTGAGCTATGGAACCCTGTTTCTTACTAGACCAAGAGATCATTGCAGATCCCATATTGAAGCACTAACCAGAGGTGCTTTTTTGATCTATTGCACTGCTAGCCCAATCTGAATCAGCATATCCTGCTAATAATACTCCACTGCTGGAAGTATACTTGAGCCCATAAGTGATAGTACCTCGCACATATATGAGTACGTGTTTAGCAGCACCCAGTGTATGTGCTTCGTATCGGACATGAATTGACTCAAAGCATTTACTGTATAACAAATATCTGGTCTCGTATGTACGAGATACATCAAGGATCCAATAAGCTGTCTGTACAGAGTAGAGTGCACACTTTGTGAACTGGTGGCTGAGTCACGCAACTTTGTCAAGTTGCTAGTCATGGGTACGCTCATGGACTTGCAGTCTTGCATCCCAAATCTCTGCAAGATGTCTACTACATACTTTCCTTGTGTCAGGAATATCTTGCCTGGCTTTTTCTAGACCTTTAAGCCAAGAAAATAATGCATCAAACCGAGATCCTTCATTTCAAATTCAAAGGTAAGCTCCCTCTTACACTGTTCTATGAACTGTTCCTCACTTGTAAGAAACAAGTCATCCACATATAGAACAAGGATCAAGATATGATTATGAACAAACTTAAAGTACAAGTTGGAGTCAGCTGTACTTTTGGAAAACCCCAAGCTGTGGAGAAATCCATCCATCCTCACATACCAGACTCTTGGATCTTGTTTCAGTCCATACAAGGCTTTCTTCAGTTTACACACATGGGTCTTATTCCCATGAGTCACAAAGCCTTCAGGTTGTTCAATATAGATTTCCTCCTCAATCTTGCCATTGAGGAAGGCTGTCTTTACATCCATTTGATGTAACTTCCATCCAAATACTGTAGCAAGAGAAATGATGGTTCTGATGATAGTATACCTGGAAATAGGAGCAAATGTCTCATCATAGTCAACGCCTTCTTTCGAAGTAAATCCATGAGCTACGAATCTGACTTTATACTTCTCCACACTGCCATCAGCAACATGCTTGATTTTGTAAAGCCATCTAGATGTCACCATCGACTTTCCTGTTGGCTTGGGAACAACTTCCCATAGATCATTCTTCATGATTGAATTGTATTCTTCAATCATGGCATCAACCCATACCTGTTGACTCGCTGCTTCTTTGTATGAGGAAGGTTCTGCACTAATGAGCTAGCTCATAATACTGGAGTACTTCTATGGTCTTATGCTTTCTTTGAAAGTCCTGGGAGGAGCTTTATATTTCTCGGGTTCTTGTAATGTTTCTCGGTACCAAGCAGGTCTCCTTTTGGAAGGAGGAACTTCAAGTAGTTCTTCTGGTGGACTTTCAGTGTCCTCAGGTGCATCTGGAATTTGATCCTCAAATTCCTCTTCCTCCCTCTGAACTTCTGAATTTGGAATCTCAGGGGGAGGTACTTCATCTTCCTTTGAAAGCTCTTGTGTTTGACGAAACACATCTTCCTCATGGAAGATCACTTCTCTACTGACTTCAATGTACCTCTGTCCAGGCATATAGATGTGGTAGGCCTTCGAGCTGTCATTGTATCCAACAAATATGCCTTTCTTACCAGAAGGCTCTAGCTTATCCCTCTTTTATTTTGGCACATGAATGTAAACCGCAGTGCCAAATATCCTCATGTGGTCAACTGCAGGTTTCTTTCTGGTGAAGACTTCTTCTGGAGTCTTCTCCCCCAAGATAATATGAGGGCTTCTGTTTTGGATGTACACAGCAGTACCTGCAGCTTCAACGCACAAGGATAAAGGAAGATCTAGATCACTAAGCATTGCTTTAGGAGCTTCACAAATCGTTTTGTTCTTCCTTTCTGCAACCCCATTTTGTTGAGGGTTGTACAGTACTGTTAGCTCTTTCTTGATTCCTGCCTCTCGGCAAAAATCATCAAACTCATTAGATTCATACTCACCTTCGTTATCTGATCTCAAGATATGGATGTGTCTGTCGGTCTGATTTTCAATCAGAGCCTTGAACTCTTTGAAGCTGTCAAAAGTTTCACTTTTGGCCTTGAGGAAGTAAATTCATGACTTCCGAGAATGATCATCTATGAACAAGACATAATATAAACACCCACTCAAGGAGGGTGAAGACATAGGCCCACAAATGTCAAAGTGAATCAAATCTAATATGCCTTTAGATCTGTTCTTGCTTCTGAAAAGGATTTCTTAGTGTTCTTACCTAGAGCACATCCTTTGCAAATTCCATCATGTTTTGGAGATGCTTCTCGCATACCTATGCCCATCTTCTGTAAACCTGGAAGAGTTGTATAGTGAATATGTCCAAACCTTCGATGCCACAGCTCACATGGATCAACTGTATGATGTACCAAAGCATGAGTGGAATCTTCGGAAGCCTTATAAATACCTCCCTCTCAAACCCCAATCTGTACAATCGAGCTTAGCTTTTCATCCTTTGCTCATAGTAGGACCTTCTTGTCCATGAAGAGGATTTTGTAGCCCTTGTTCTCTAAGCCAACAACAGAGAATAGGTTCTTCTTTAAACCAGTAACATGTAAGACATCATCAATATGTAACACCGTACTTGAATAAAGTTGAAGTGAAGTTGAGCCAACTCCTTCAATCTTGTAAGTGGAGTCATCTCCAAGTTCCACATGTGTAGTGAACTTCTTCTTTCTATAACTGTTGAGAGCTCCACGGTTACCTGTCATATGCTTGGAGGCACCACTATCCACCAACCAAGAGGTAGCACTGTCTGTGATGGATCCAGAGAGAGCGGAGATCAGGTAGTACTCTCTTCTAGGTTCGTCTTCTTTGTTAGCCCTGGTGTTCTTCTTCTTCTTCTTCTGCAGCAGAAGCTTGAAATCATCTTTTGAATTTCTTCTTGGTCTGCCTGCAATCCTTGACAAAGTGCCCAAACTTGTGGCAATTATAACATTCCACTTTCGAAACATCAGAGTACTTCCTTGGGGTTTCTTTCCCTTCTTCTGCTAAGGGGAGGGCTTCTTGAACTTCTTTGTCTTTGCTGCAAGTGCAAGGTTTCCTTCCTTAGTTTCCTTGCTTAAAGTCCTTCCCTCTTCTTCCAAGCAATCATGCCAAAGTCTTTCAAAGTTTGGTTGATTCTCACGTCCACTGACAGATGCCAGGAATGTTTCACAAGAGTTTGGGAGACCATCGGCCACAGTCTGCACAAGGTCATCATCATCTACAACAATACCAATAGCAGTAAGTTGATCTCTTACCTGTGCAATCTTTGTGAAGAAGGGTCCAACCCGTTCATCCTTATTCATCTTCAAGGTTTGGAGCCTTTTCTTCAAGACTCTCTTCTGACTAGAAGCCTTCTTCTCATACAAGTTTGTCAAGGTGTCAAAGCATTCTTTGGCAGTCTTCAATGATGTGATGTTGGGAATCAAAGTTTCTTTAGCAGAATCTTAGATGATCCTTCTATCCTTGGCCTGCTTCTTCTTGAAAGCAGTCTTGCAAGCATTTGATGTTGGCTCTTGAATGGTGTAGAACACAACATCATCAAGGTCATTTTCTTCTAAAATAGCTGTAAGCCTAGCTTTCCAGGAATTGTAGTTCGCTGAAACTTGAAGCTTCTCTTCCGGTCTGAAGATGTTGGTAGCCATCTCTGCCACTTAGTCAAATGTTAAGTCTACAAAAAATATCCCAAGGTCTAGGAAGACAATAACAATCTCCTTTTACTGAGTGTTCACATGCTACGCTTTGATACCATGTTGAATTTTTAGCATTAACATGAATACTTTAAAATTTGTAGACTAACTTATAACAAATGACAAGTGCAGTAAAACATCAACACATCAACAACACTGAACACAAGAGTTTTTCAATGGGGAAACCTTTGAAGGACAAAACCCCCAAAAGGATTAATAATCCATCTCGTAAATGAGATGACTGAGTTTTAAGAAATTCCAAACCCTAATGGGTTTGATCCACAGGTAAAATTCACAACTAAAGAGTTTTAACATAAAAATCAAATTAGGGCTTTTCTACCCTAATTCATCTAGCTACCCAAAAATGGCTTCCTGGACAAATCGCTGCTTGCCCAAGCCTGTTTTCTTGCTGCCCGTGAATCTGGTCTGCCTGGCCGATTTTCTTTTCTGCCTGCCCGTGACCTGTCAGGCTGCCCGAAAGACTGTCAAGCTGCCCGAGCTGACTGCTCGAGCTATCCTACCCTGCCTGGGCCCGTTCTGCTGTTGCCCGAGACTGGTCTGGGCTCCTTTGCTGTTGCCCAGATGTGCTGCTGCTCCGTCTTAGCAGCTGTCGGGCTGGTGTACTGCTGCCTGAGCCCTCTTGGGCTTGTCTGCTGCTGCCCGAGCCCTCCTGGGCTTGTCTGCTGCTGCTTGTATTAGAATTGTTGTGCCATTTAGATCTTCAAGCAATGAGTCCAAAATTATTAATGCATGAATATGAATGAATTATACAAACTGAACAAATCAAATCTCACAGGAAACAACCAAGTATTGCTCAGAGAATTGCAGTATTATCTTCATTACATAATCCGGTGTTACGATTGTGTTACATAGGAAAATAATTCGAATCATGAGGAATGAATTAGAATATCCCAACTGGATGTGACTGTATTTGACTGCATGGCTAACTAAAGATGTCTCAATCAATATCAGAGTCCAAGTAGTTAACTCCCAATGTCTAATCTAGTCAAGCAATCAATTATAATTAGTTAACTCAGTCTAACTGAGGTGGTAGGTGAGCAAAGGCGCCTTATCCACATGCATCCATGCATAACTGGCGCTAACTGAACTGATTGTGATCTAACTGAAAGTAATTGAGGAATAACTAAGCTTAACTAGTAACTAACAACCTGCAACTGAAGGAAGGTTGGTGCCAAGATTCCCAATGGCTCCTAAAATGTAGGGAATGGCTTTGGAGGTGCCTAAACTGATGCATGCAAGTGCAGTCAGTGGCAGTTAGCCTCTATCGGTGTTCCCCATACTCTAGTGACTGGTACATGTGGGCCCATTAGGCCAAGTGGACCCAATGGTACTAGTGGACTCAATAATTAATAAAAGACTTCCTAAGTTAGGCTAAAATAATCTAATAGACAGTTTGGTCAAGGGAGGATTATAAATCTTAACACCCCCCCTGAATCCTAACTTGGACAACTGTGGGCCTTGGAAACAAGGCCAAAAGTCACCCATATACAATCTAAAAGATAAAGTGCTACTTAATAAACCGAGGAAATAGGGGAAAACCTCATGGGACCCCCCACCCCCCCTCAAGATAAGCAGGAATCAGGAAATACAAGTTAAAAACTTGCAAAATATTTTGCTACAGTTTGCAGCACTATGCATCAACAAAGCAGTATTTTGGTTCTTCTGTGGAGCAGCATCCTGAATCTATGCATGTGAACCTCTAAATCCAAACTGAATGATTATGTTTGGAGGAATCTTCCTTTTTGGAAGAAGAAGAACATGCTCAACTGAATCAGAAATATAGACAACTGCTAGATGAAAACTTGACCCATGTAGAGCAACTGAAATCAACTGATGAGAGAGCAAAGGTGCTTGAGAAATCGAACCATGTGAGGAACACCCAAACAACTGATATATTGCAGCCTTGAACATCAAACCATGTGAGGTAAAATCAGCCCCAAGTGTTAGGAGCAAGTGTCCAGACGAATGCATAATGTCTCCCTCTTTACTAGTTCTGTGAGGAGATGAGCATGTGATCAAATAGATAGGTAGAGAAACCCTGGGACTGTGGAGAGTGAATGCTTGAGCTCCATAATCTGGTTTAGCTTCATAAATAACCAATGATTCACAAAATATAATATCAACAAACTCATAAGAGAAAACTAACATCGAATACCTAGCAACAAGTTTGAAAGAGACTTGGGGTACTTGATTATTCACACCAAAATTGATGAGAGCAGCGACAAGCATGACTGAAGGCTCTTGGAACTTAAAACTTGAACCAAATAAGATTAGATCAGATCCAAATAAGTTCATATCAGATCCAAAAGTGTGGAATGACATCAAATCCTCAACAACAGTTTTGAAGGAGACTTGCGGTACTTGATTTTTCATACCAAAATTGATGGGAACAGCTACAAGCTTTACTGAAAGCTCTTGAAACTTAAAACCTGAACAAAATAATATCAAATCAGATCTAAATAAGATCATATCAGATCCAAATAAGTTCATATCAGATCCAAGAGTTTGCTCCACCGAGATGGTAGATGCACAATTTTCTCCTTCTTCAAAGTTCTGAATATTGGTGCATGCAATCATGTAGGAATTTGTTGGAAGCTCAAGATCAATGAGAGTGAATGGATCACTTCTACAGTCTGAAATTATTTCCAAAATATCCAAAGATTTACAAAATATAATATCAGCAAACTCATGAGCGAAAACTGACATCAAATCCCCAACATAAATTTTGAAAGAGATTTTTGGTACTTGATTCTTCACACCAAAATTGATGAGAACAACTACAAGCAATACTGAAAGCTCTTGAACCCTAGAACCAAGTAATATCATATCAGATCCAAATAAGATCATATCAGATCCAAATAGGTTCATATTAGATCCAAGAGTGTGCTCGACCCAGATGGTAGATACACAATTTTCTCCTTCTTCAAAACCCTGAGTATTGGTTCGTGCAATCATGTAGGAATTTGTTGGAAGCTCTAGATCAATGAGAGTGAATGGATCACTCCTACAATTTGATATTATTTCCAAAATGTCCAAATAATTACTTATCTACACACCAACAACATCATTAAAGACAGAGAAATCAAATTCCTCTCCCTTCCCTGGAGCAATTACTGGTAAACTATGCACATAATTTATAATAAAAGAATCACTGGAGAATTTTTGAAAGTTTTGAAAGAAACCCCAACCCGGCTTCAAGCCTTTTGGCTTTTCTGCATGGTTTAATGCCCAACCCTTCAGTGCATAAATTTTTAACAAAATTTAACTTGATTGAAGCACATGAGGTTCTGTTTCTCAAATTTAAACAATTCAGAAATTTTCTTTTCTACTGGGAAATTGAAACTCAGAAAATTTCAGGTATCTGACAAACACTATGTTGGATATATGTTTTGTTGTGAATACTCTTAGCCAGTTTACAAGTGATCCAATGCAGATTCACTATGTTTCTCCACGACATGTTCTCAGATACTTACGTGGCACTGTGGGATATGGTTTAAGATATGCTTCAGGATGTGACATGATATTGCAAAGATTTTCTGACTCAGATTGGGCCAGGTGTGTTGCAGATAGGAAGAGTACTTTTAGATGTTGCTTCAGTTTGGCCTTGGTAGTGATTTCTTGGTGTAGCAGGAAGCAAACCGTAGTAGCACTTAGCACTGTAGAGGCCAAGTATATGGCTGCCAGTACAACAGCTCGAGAAGCAGTATGGCTTCAAAAACTCCTTGTTGGATTATTTGGTTAGATTTCACGACCAGCTGTGATTGATTGTGACAAGTAGTGTTGTATACAGATGTCAGTGAATCTTGTATTTAACGATAAGATGAAGCATATAGAGATTCAATATCACTACATTCGTGATATGGTGCAGAAATGTGCGGTCGAGTTATAGTATGTTTCGACAGATGACTAGACTGCAGATATTCTTACCAAGCCTCTTCTCAGGACAATGTTTGAATACTTTCGCAGAGGTCTTGGAGTAGAAGAAAATGCATCCCTCGTGGAGAGGGAAAGTCAAGATTGATATCTATGATGCTCTCACACTGGTGCCTCTACTTGTTCTAAATCTCAGTTTGGTATGGGAGAAGTCCCATTGGCATTGTGAGACGGGCAGGTAGCAGAGGGCCGTGTACACTGATGACCACTATATGTTATGATTCTCAATCTGGTGTTCTTTGGATAATTCCCACCAACTCTTGAGATGAACTGGTGGTAGATGGTCATGTACATGGGTGGCCTCTGCTCGTCTAGGTTCTCAGCCTGGTATGGGAGAAATCTCATCGTCATCTTGAGACGGGGAGAAAATAGACGGTCGTGTGCATAGATGACCACTAATATGTTCTTTTTCTCAATTTGGTGTTCTTTAGAGAATTCGCACCAGCTCTTGAGATGAATTGGTAGGAGATGGTCGTGTCTGAGTCATCATCTTAGCCAAGCCTTGTCCTTTGATTAATTTAGTTGGTTTGATCTATAAATCATACTCCTGAATTTTAGATAGCCATGTGCCCCTTATTCCTAAGCAATCCTGTTGGGACAAGATGTCTTTTACTACAGCATGGGGGACATACCCTATGACCTTTGAATAACCAATGTATGTCCTGAAATGTTTTAGAGATTTGACCAAGGCATATGCTTGTTTTTCCATAATAGTATACTTCAACTCTGAATTCTGTAAAGCTCTACTCATGAAAGCGATAGGCTGCTCGAACCCTTCGAAGTTCTTCTGGAGCAATACCCCGGCAATAGTGTCTTCTGATGCAAAGGAGAAAACCATAAAGTCTTTATTATAATCTGGGTCGACTAAAATAGGAGACCTGGTGATAGCATCCTTTATGGTGGCAAAAGCCTCTTTCCCCTCATTAGTCCACACAAACTTAGCATCTTTTTTAAGTAGTGCTTGCATGGGTTTCATGACTTCGACCAAATTGGGAATGAATCTTTTGATAAAGTTAGTATGTCCGTTGAAAGACTGGAGGGCCTTCACATTCCTAGGGAGAGGTATTTTCTGAATGGCTTCTATTCTTTCAGGGTCAATCTTGACACCATCCTTGGAGATGATATGTCCCAGGTGTTTCCCTTCATCGATGCCTAGGACCAGTGTTACAAACATTGTTGATATATCGGCAACATCGCGATATATCGCGATGTTAACTCATTGGCAATATATCAACAATATATCGCCCTGATATTTTCTCCGATTTTTTGGCGATTTTTCTCAAATTTTTCACGATATTTGCCGTTTGTTCGCGACATTTGTTGATTTTTCGTGATATTTGAATGTATTGTGATTTTTTGTATTTTTTATTTTGTCGATATATTGCCGATGTTTGTCGACATTTTCGTTGATAAATCCGATAATTTCTTTTTGGACCCTCGGTGATATATTCGCTAACACGATATTTGTAACATTGCCTAGGACAAGCTTGGCCGGATTTAAGGAAATGCCATATTTCCTACATCGTTCAAAAACCTGCCGCTAACATTTTTTTTAACTCCTTCACAATAGGGGCCAACTTAGGATTTATTTGCCTAAGTTTTTGGCGGAAAGGTTTGGCTTTTTGACATTTGACAGGGATGATGTGTTGGAAAACATCCTCCCGATATGCTTTTAATTCGTCATAGGTAAAAGCAAACACACCCTATATTTTTTTACTAAATTGATTATTTCTTTCCTTTTCCAAGGTTCCTTATCCTACTTTTATCATTTTAGGTTCGTTTTTTGACCCAATGTTTACTTCAATATAATCCCCTGGTTTCATCTGGTCAATGTTGTTCTTCCTTCTATCCTGCCTGTCAAAGATGTTTTCTAAGGCTACAAAGCCACGTGACACAGGATTGTCGAACTGGTTGCCTTCTCCTTGATACTCTTTACCCTACTCCTGCTCATTAGCTTTGAAGCTCGAGAACTTGTTATCACATATATAGTAGCCAGGCTACCATATTCTATTTTTCAGACACAGTACTTTTTTCAGCCAGATCTCTTACATATGAGATGCTGAGATGAGCAATTTTAATGGATCATTATTATATTAGTGGACTATTGTACTCTCCCATGTCAGGACTGAGTCTCAGGACACTCAGATTTGAGGATCGATGTAGCCATTTATGTCATTTTCAGAGCAGTCATTGATGCCCAGTTTTATGTCAGTTCTTTCTCATTGGACAGATGGTGTCTCAGATGGATTATATTGCATGGTTATGACTCAACATTTTATATTGTGTTATGGTTATTATTGCTCTTATACTGATTTTTGTGACATGTATTAACTTGTGGTATCATGATCTGGCGGTCATAATTATATGGACTTGGTTGTATCTTGTACTATGTATTGATGTCCCTACTTGTTGTGATTGTTACTTGAATGAGTTGTAGAGCATGTCTTAACCTTTTAACACTTGCAGCGGATGGATATAGTCTGAGTTATTATTGGTGTTTGATTATTCACAAATGGTTATATTGTTTATTGGATATGATTGATGATCAGATAGAGACCTATGAGGGGTATGAGTATACACCTTAAATGGATTTGGACTCTCCGAGTCTAATGAGGTAGTTTATTTCCAGTTCTGGGCACTTACAGATGTGATCAGGCTCATTCTGCCTTTCTGATGCAGTTTTTCTTCACAGATTGATATTTTTGAGCAGGGAGATGTTTCAGTTGGATCTCCTAGGGTGTTGTATCGGCATAGGGGGGTGCAGCCACTTGTTTGTACCATAATACTCCATCCCAGAGAGCTTGGTGGGCTCAGTTTGACAACGCAGGCACCCTAGAAGGCTGTTTTGGCTGGATCACATTTCCCGAGGCAGATTAAAAAATGATTAAATGGCTATTGAAGAAATCGATTTGGGCTATTGAGGCAAGGAAATGACATGGGATGAGTCATGATGATGAGAGTGATGTCCTCCACACCTTCTCCAGCAGTTGCAGCTCCTGATTGGGCCTACATCTATTTTTGGGCATTTTTATATTATTTTCTGGAGCTCTTTTGGAAGGCTCACGATTTCCTCAAGGAGGCACAAAAGTCAAAGAATTAAATTATTATATTATTTTATTGTGCCATGGGGACACCCAGAGGGAGTTAGTCAAACACTCCTTGGACCCACCATGTGCTTTCATTTATTTCTTGTTGAGTGGGTTACCTTTTTGGGTGGTTTAGTCCACTTTGGTAAATTATGGTTATATTGATCCATGTGTTGTATGTTGAGCTCATCTCAACCATTGATTAGAACATTTCATCTTTTAATCTTAGCCACTCATTTTGAAAGTGGTTAGGATTCGGTTATGATTGTGGTTCTCTAATTTCTATTTAAAGGAGAGAGCTTCTCATTTGTAAGGGGTCTTTGGCTCTAGGATCTGAATAATAGAAAGATTTTTTTTGGATATTTTTTGGATCTGCTTTGCATATGATGTTCTCAAATGGTGATTGGAAAATCTTCAGCTTCCTAGCATTGTGGAAATTCTTGTGAGATCTATATTTTCTTTTTTCTATCATTGTTTTGCCTTTTGGCTAGAGCATTTTTGTAGGGGAACCTCAACTCGCTTGGTTATCTTTGTCTTGGATCAGGGGGTTTTCATTAGTTTCATTGTGATCTATGATTACTTCGTTTTACTTTCTTGTAGCATTTGGTTTCTTTATTTCGTATTGGCAAATCTGATATTGTTGACGTTTGCTCATGCAGGATAGGGGGCACATTGGTGGCTTGTGGCTTACATCATTCATAGAAATCATTGGGATCTTCTAGAATTGATCGGGATAGCAAAGATCATCACTGTTAAAGACTTCTACAAGCATTTCCAGGTAAGATCTAACAGGTGAGTCTCTTCTCTTCAGATTTTATTCCATTGTACCTTGCTTTACTTCAAATTTTCTGAAAAACTCCTAAATACTAAAAACCCTAAAAAGCACTAAATCTGGGAATAGTACCATCTTTGGCCAAACCATTTCTGGGTTTCATAGATCGGGCCTCTCCTTCACTAAATCTGCTGCAATGCTGGTCAAACTCCTGCTGGTTTGACCTAGATCTTATTTTTAGCCAGAAAACTGCAAACCCCCCCACTAAAAATTTGACCTGTTAGGGTTTTGATTTTTTGTGAATTTTGACTTCACAGACGTATAGATCGGTTCCTACACAATCCAAATCAACCCCAACGCTATCCAAATTCTTGGCAGTTTGACCTAGATCTGAGTATTTGACTAAAACAGCCCTGGTGCCCTCACTGGAAACTGGACTTTTCCGGATTTGACTTTTTCTGAAATCTGACAAGATAGGCTGATAGATCAGGGCTTAAGCACTTCAGAATACCTCCAACACTGAGCTAGTTCCTTCCGGGTTGCCCTAGATCTGAAAAATTGGTTTTCAACCCCCTTAGCCCCCTCATCAGATTTTTACTTTTCTAGATCTGATTTTTCTGCTGATTTTTTGATTTGAGTTTGTAGATCAGACTACCCTGACCTCATTTCTCCTTCAATGCTGAGCTGATAGTCTCTTGGTGGCTACAAATTTGCAGATTTGCTTCTCCAAGCCCTAGTGCTAGCCCTCCTCCTGCTGGATTTCTTGTAACCTGAGTTATCCGGGCCAAATCCTTTTTCTAGGTCCATAGATCAGGGTATATCCTAGGTGGGTTCACTGAAACGTTGGGTTGATGCAGACTCCATTGCCCAATGCACATAAGGCATTGGTCTCCTAGCTAGCGCTAGCCCTAACTTGACCTCACTCCCATTCCCTTTGCCAACATTCATTTACAAATCAAGTTACCTATCTTTCATTGAGTCTGTCTCCTTGGTACTAGACAGTCCCAACTCTGTCCTTGCTTACCCTGTCACAGTTACGTGTCCTAAGACAGTGGTCATCTTCACTAGTTGCTAGTACCTAAACCCTAGAGTTAGGGTTTCCATTTACTTTGCATCTTACATACCTTAAAGCCCCATTTGATCTGTTCTGGTGTCTAGGTCTGATCTCTCCTGTAGGGAGCAGATCCGGGTCTCCCCCATTGTTGTCTTGGGCTAGGATAACATAAAGTGAAGGCTGCCTTGATTGATGTGACAATCATCCATTTGAGAGTCTAGGCAGTTGTGGTTCGACCCCTTAGCTGCTTGCCCCTCTACCATCCATCTTGGATCCACCTCACACAGGCAACTACAAGGCGGCTGATAACAGAACTCATCTATATTATTGATAAATCTTAAGATTTGCTGATCATTCTTAAAGACTTGCCAATGCTAAACATTATCAGGTATGGATGGTCTACAATTTATTTCAAGCGGACAGTCACCTCCCAACATTTATTCTGATGGTTGAAGTGTTGATGCTGAAACTGCTAACTTGTCGGCTGCACTATTCTGATCTCTAGGGATTGCTTCTATGTTTAAGGCATCAAAGAATTCCATGGTGTCCCAAACTGCATTTCTATACTTCTTTAGTCTTTGACACGTACATGCAAATTGGGCTTTGATTTGTTGGACTATCAAATCTGAATCACCCTTGATGCTTAGCAATTTTATACCCATGTCCTTGGCTAATTCCATACCCAGTAGAAGTGCCTCGTATTCTGCTACATTCTTGGTAGCCTCAAACTCTAACCTGAATGCAAAGTCGAAAATCTTACCCTTAGGTGAAGTTATTACAACCCCAACCCCTTTCCCAGCTCCTGAGTATTCATCGTCAAAATTCATCCTCCATAACTCATCAACTTTTTCATGCTTAATTTCTTCTTGAATAGGGGCCAAAAAGGTGGAGTTAACTTGATAGATTCCATGCTCATCAGTGTTATATACACATTGGTTTAACGACTTTTGAGGATTTTCAACATGGTACCTTTTCTCTTTCTTGGAATACAATTTAACAAGTGAAAACTCAGATGCTGGCACAGTGGCATAGGTCCAATCCATTTGGATTGATCCTCCTAAAGTGGCACCCCACTCCCTAGACAACAGCATCCCTCACTTATTCGGTACATCAATAACAAGGATGTCCATGGTAATATGAATGTTCGGATACTTAGCCAACCTAATCCCCTGATTTTCAATCATCCCTTCAACCTCAACCGGTCTAGAATGCATGGCACATACATTCTGGTAAGGTCTCGTAGTTTTTAAGTTGAGCTGCTGCATGACCTTTTTAGTCATGATGCTGGAACTAGATCCTGAATCTAACATACAATTATGTAGAAGAAGATAACCTATCATCAATGATACATAGAAAGGGAGATTATCTTCTTTTCTGGGGTCCCTTGTATGTAGAATTATAGGAGGATCTGTATAAACAATGTTATGGCTTGTTGAAGGTTGTTCTATGGTGTCCGAGAAAGTGGCCTTCTTAGGGGTGGAAGGCTTTGGAGGATTTGAGAGAGTCTTAAAGGTGTTGAAGGACTTTCATCAGTTGGAGAATCTAAGATATTCAAAAGCTTTTCTTTCTGCCCAGGTATTTTACACAATTCTAAAACAGGCACTGGAACTTTAGTATTAACCAACCAATTACCCAAATCAAAGCTTAAATCAGTTGACTTATTAGCATCATTTGGAATTGTTACCTTAGGAGTATTCTGTATGGAAGGTCCATCATTTTCTTTCCTCTGGTAGGTAGCACCTTTGAACCTTTGCATGTTGTTAACCTTTTCTTTTGAAGGCTTTTCACCGTAACATTTAGTCAAGTTATCAAGCTTTTGACTATACTGTTTTGCATCCTTCCAACTTCCTCTAGAAATATTATGCATATCACCCACGTTGTTTTTGTACTCAGGCTCGCTTGATAACGCTCTGGGACCACAACCTTCTGGGAAACCATGCTCTTGAACATAGCATGCATAGTGGCAAGTAGATTCGTCATGAAAGTCTTTACATGCCCTACAAAAAGGTGTGTAAGTTTCAACCATGTTAGCAGACTCTAGCTGATGAAGAGGCCTCTGTTCATGGTTGGGTGCTTTTCTTTGCTTGTTTACTTTTGGAGGGAATGTTCTCGGGGTAGGCTGTGATTGTGCTCTTTCCATACTGATAACTTTGTTCTGCATTACTCTCATTTGGGCTAGATGCTTATCTTCCATTCTCTCAAGTTTTTTCTTCATTTGGGCTAGATGCTTATCTTCCATTCTTTCGAGTCTTTCCTTCATTTCCATCCTCTTCTTTTTACAAGAATCCTCTTCCTTTTGTTCAGTTGATTTTAAAGGGGTTGAGGACCCTGAATAACCAGGAAGGTTAGACTCACCTGAATACTGCATATTTCTATCTATCTAGACTGCCAATTCCTGTGCTTGTAGAAGAGTAGTGGGTTTTTTATCCTTGATCTGACACTGCATCTTCCCACTAAGTGCTTCAATGTAATAAACCAAGATAGATGGTGTAGGTGATTTATAAGTGGCAGGAATGGCATTGGATAGTTCTGTGAATCTTTGGTTGAACTCATCCATAGTCTCATTCTCCTTCTTTATGTTTGTTAAAGAAGCTAGCTGATGCCTTGACTCCTTTTCACCAAACTTGTTAGTGAAGGCAATCTTGAAAGCTGCGAGTGTAGCAAAGGAGTTGTCTGGTAAATTGTTGTACTAGTCACCAGCCCTTCCATCCAAGGAAAGAGCGAAGAGTTTCATGTAAACATCATCATGTTGATGTGTAGGGTCACTGATAAAGGCATTGACACATCTGGAGAAACTTCTGAGCTGCATGGTGGAAATGATGGCATCAGTGCCAGTGAACATAGGGAGCTTCTCTACGTCTTTGTCTGGAAGGTGATGGAGTTGACTTGCTATTTGAGAGAAGTCGAGTTGAGTAAAGTACTCACCCATTATGTCAGAAAAACAATTTTGATTATTATTTTCTTTAAACAGACTACAAATGTCTAAAACAGACTCAGATCCAAGATTCTCAAGGATCCTACAAGAAACTAACTTATTCAATCTCCTCCTATGAGCCTGTTCGGGTTCAGGGATGAAATTGAGTAAGCCTTCAGAGTTTCTTCTAGTTGAATACCTTGGTAAGTTATTTGATAGTGGAGTCGCTAGATGGATTCAAGTCTAATTTCTAAGAGGTGATTTTACTAAAAATCTATTGACAAAGGTAAAAGACTAAAAAAATGTTGATGAAATTGTCATTGATGCCGACATGGACTTGCAGTGGCCCCACAGGATGTCATTGATGCCACCAAGTCCCACCTGCAGTGCCTTGACCCCTTACAGAGTGGGTTTGAACCTTGCAGTGCCTAGGATCCCTTACAGAGTTAGTTTGTGCCTTGAAGCACCTTGTACCCAGTTGACAAGTCCCTGTACCCTCAAGCTTGGATCTTGATGCCACCACCTTGTTGAAGATGTTGAAGACCCTGTAGATGGTCCTGAAGCCTTGATGGATGATAGAGAAGCCCTAGATGGGTCGGAGAAGCATTAATGACCCATTCTGTGGTCATTTATGCTTTGATTGTGTAATGGTACCCCAGGAGAAGACCAAGCTACCCCACAGGTGATATCATGCTAGATCATGTGGTTGAGGTGGTTAAAGAAGACCATGAAGCCCCTTGCTTGATGAAGAAGCCCATGAAGACTTGGAACCCCTGATGAAGACCTTGATGACCTTGCAAAGGTCATGGAGCCCACTACTTGCACTTAATGGTTAGGTGACATGAAGATATGGTCATTGATGACTTAATGAAGTCATGGAACCTTTGTGAAGACCTTGATACCCTAAGATTTTGAATAAGAGCCCTTGGTACCTCTTATGACTATTGGGGTGAAGGTGTTGTGACTTACAAATCCTTAGAAGTGATGACCTTGTATGGTGACATGTGTATGGAATCCCTAGTGGCTTAAATGGTACCCCTTTGATGAGGACACCCTTATGGTAAGGAATGGGTGTGTGACTTGCAACACAAGTGCACCCCTTTCATGAGGACAGCCTTATGGTAAGGAATGGGTGTATGACTTGCAACAGAAGTGGAATGTTGAGGTGATTTAAACAAAAATTCAAATTATAAAATAATAAAAATATAAATTAAAAATAAATCTTACCTCACACCTTGAAGTCGGCCAGCATTAAGGTTGTCAACAAAAACTTGTATAAATACAAGTTCATCTATATTCATTTTGCAACAAACGAATGAGCAACTCATTGACTGAGGTAAATTCGGAGGTCTGTGGCAGCCACAGTTCCGATTTTTCGGTGGCCAAATGACTGAGGCAGAATTGACTGAGGAATTGCGGAGGTGACAAGGAGCAGTCAACAGTAGTCATTTTTTTTTGTTTTGATTTTGTCTACAGCAGTCCTTTGGACTTCTGTGGGGTCAATCCAACGAAGATAAACAAGCTCAAAACGTTGCACTGAGGACAAGCTCGTTCATTGTGTGAACTGGGGCAGTTTGACTGTAAAATTCGTGGGAGCAGAATTGCAGACTTATATACAGACCTCTCTTTCAACTGAGGATTTTCGGTGGAGGCAACTTTTATGTTCAGACCCAAACTTTTCAAAAGTTGGAGGACAGTCTTTTGTTTGTATGCTGCCCTAAAACTCATAGTTTACAATAGTCCATTTTTTTTGGGGGACTTACTTGGGGTCAAAACAAAACAAAACAGTCCTGAATTTGCAGCAACTTGTTGTCTGTGTATTTAGTGGCAGGCACATAGAATTCTTGGAGTTTGATACAGTACAAACAGTCCAATGAAATTTGATGATAGACCTAGCACATTTGCACAGTCCGAACTTGTGCTCTAGCGGTCCCGAATTTGATGCAAACAGTCCCAAGTTTTAAGCTTGACTAGTGTTTGGGGTTGAGAGATCCGAGTTTTGATGTTTGACAAGTATTTGGGTGATGCTGCCTTTCTCCACCAAATTTGAAGATTAAACCAAGCATTCTACAGTGATTTCCTTGGGGTATTTCACAGCCATGAACAATCCACAGTTTGACTTCAGCAGTCACACGGTTATCCACAGTTCTAGTCATCTACAGAAGAGACATAAGCAGTGATGTATACAACACAGTGGTATATACAGTAATGTGTGAAGACCTATACTACATTCATGATGATGCTTTGATAATCATAATTGATGTACACGATACCATGATGAGGTAACCTTGTTGACACATGTTTTATGATGATGCATCTCCATACACTTTGATGTTGCATAACTGATGATGATGATATGTTGATACCCTATGATGTTGATGATGCCTTGTGCACCTTGATGATGTTTTGATAATGTACTATGGTAAACATTCTATGATATGCCCAGTATAGTGATATACACATCATGTTGAGCAGTAGTCAATGGTGAATACAATGATGTATTCAAGAGTATAGATACAGTGGTAGATGTAGACAGTATTGGTACAACAATACAGTACAGTGGTAGATTCAGTCTAAGTCACCTTGTTCGAATTCGTGTTCGAGTTCGACAGCCTTGAAATTCGTAAAAAATTCGGCAATAAAAATTTTAATGATAAAATTCGGCATTAAATTCGAGACTATAAAATTAAAAAAAAAATATATATATATATATATATATACATGAATTTTTTTAGTATTAGTACTTACCATATAGTGTTTTCTAATAATCTTAGTATTAGTTATAATTTTGTTTTAATATTAATTTTGTTTTAATTTAATATTAATTTTGTTTTAATTTAATCCTAATAATAATAATAATAATAAAAACCAATATTTAATTTAATTTAATATTAATTTTGTTTTAATTTAATATTAATTTTGTTTTAATTTAATCCTTGTGTTAATATTAATTTTGTTTTAATTTAATCCTAATAATAATAATAAAAACCAAAATATTAGTGATAAACTTAACATAAATAATAAATAATTAATATTAATGAAATATGTTAATATTAATAACAATGACATTAACCATAAAATTCTTAATATTATTATAAAATATACGAAACTACAAACAATAAAATAAATGAACACACATATAATGAAATAATTGAATCTATATTCAAACCCTAGGTCAGCCGGATAGAACAGTTAACACAAAATTTTCAACAAATTAAAGAACTGGCCATTAAAGAACTGTTTCGAGGTTTCCAGTTCGACTTTCAAGTTTCAATTGCCTACACTAGAGCACGACAGTCGACTGCAAGCTCTGGTGCAACACAAACTGGCACGTCTTATACTCTCTCACTGGATCGGGAAAATTTGCGATGGCAAGGGCGGCTATGAAGTTGCGCGGGCTGGTCTAGGATGTCGGGTGCAACACAGTGGCACGTTTTTTACTTTCTCACGGGCTTGGGAAAATTTACGACGGCAGGTGCGGCTATGAAGTTTCACGCGGGATGCCTATGAAGTTTCACGCGGGATGCCTGTGTACTGTTAAATGTAAACCATGAAATTCGGCGATTTTAATCCTTTAAATTCGTCCTCCCATAATATTCGGCGATTTTCGATTTCCAAGCTCAAAAAACGGCGAATACGGTGACTTAGGATTCAGTGGTCTATGTACTATTTTGATGCACAATCAAAGTGATGATGCATTTCTATGTACTGTGATGATGATGACATATACTCTATACTGATATATGATGCACACCATGCATACAATGTTGATGATGAACACTCCATCCACATAATGATGATGATGAATGCTTTGTACAAGATGTTATACTCAGGCATGATGATGTTGAGTGTACAAGTTATGAATAGGGATGTATGTACAGTGAGTGTACAAGTAATGTACAGTGGCATTTATGCAGTGAGCATACAATGATGTATACAATGGTATAGTACAGTAATATAGTGTTGTTTGAACTACTAGATGATGATGATAGTGCAATATGTACAGTGAAGTGAACAACAATAAAGATGTTATAGATCCTTGATACTCTATGATGAACAATGAAGGATGATGGTGCATACTTAATGATGCATACCCTATAATGATATTGCATGCTTGATAGGCCTTGATGCTGATAATGTTGCACACTTGATGCACACTTTCTGACACTCTTGTTGAAGACATGAGCAGACCTAGATGAACAAATTCCTTGATGACTTGTTTACGTGTGACATCTACAAGAGCATGACATGATGAAGTAGAGTGATTGAAAAGAAGATATGACAGTGATGATATGGCAGTGGTACACCTACAGCTATAAAGACATTGAAGATTGATGACTTGATAAGCAGTGAGCAGACCATACAAAGTTGCAGCAGTAAAGAATGAAGAGGATGAGCAACAGAGATTGACCAGAGGTTCATGAGCAGCGGTATTGATGAGTAGATTGATGAGAAGACCTATGACCAGCAGTACAGATGATGAGCAGTTGATCAGCAACAACAGAGATGAGCAGACCTTGGTGATTGATGACTAGATGAGCAATGTTGATGACAGTAGCTGCCCATGTTTACACATAAAGAATGATGATCAGAGAAAAGGATGAGCAACAACAGAACAGATTGAAGAGACAGATGATGTTGATGTGACAGTGAGCTTTAATTGTAAAAGCAAGCTTGTCTTGCTTTTGAGGTTAGGATACCTCAAACCCTTCTTAGCAGGGTTTAAGAAAACCAGGCAGGGTCCTAGATGAAGAGTAGGTGCTCTTTGTATCAGTAGGTGCTGATTTTACCTCACGGTTGTAGCCGGTCCAAAACTAATACAAAAAGATTACAAAATTATATGGTGTTGTGTTCTTTTGTGTTATGGTTCTCGATGATTCAAATGCTTATGATATGTGAATGATGAAGTGGAATGATTATGAAATTGGTAGAATAGTGGAATGATGAATTGGTAATTAATTGTGACAAGTTAAGAAAAGTTTTAAAATTGGCTTTACATTGATTCACCCCCCCTCTCAGTGTCTAACAAAAAAAACTAAGGTTAAAGTCGTCCAGAAACAAAAGATTTGTCCCCGACAACGACGCCAGAAATGTAGTCCGCCAAATGCACACCGTCTGCAGAAATCTTTTGCATTGTTGTTTCCCAAGTGGGAAAGGTGTGGCCTTGGGGGCAAGCAAAGAGCCAAGTGCTGCCACCTGATCCCAACTCTTTCGTTTAGGCTAACTCCTAATGAAGCCAAGGGGGGTAGTCCCTAAAAAAGAGTTGTCTAAGGCTCTTTAAAATGTTTTTGGGTGAAGATGTGAATTAGTGTTGTTTAGGAGTTTTTTGAGATACACAATAATAAAATAAGCAATAGTTGCTGTTTGCAAAACACGAGATAAATTGCATAAGAAGACTGAAATTAAGGCATCCGCAACATAAGATATTTATAAAAAGGACAAATCGTCCAACTTAGATAATGCGAAAGAATTAAAAGACCAGTGCCAAAATGGAGTCAAATAATGCTAGTAATGCTGAGATACAAGTCTCGATGATATTCGTGAGATCATTTTGCAAATGCTCTTGGTCAATTTTATTGTGTATTTTTAGGATGGTCTTGTTTATTAGGTGAGGGGAATTTCCACCGGTATGCAAGGTACTGGAAATCTAACCGGAAAAATATTCGAAGCGACCACGTTCGAAGACATGTTGGACCGTCCAGTTTGCAATGGGGCCTTCAATAACTTTCCAGCCACTGCAAACGAGGAGGGCTACCTAACGCCCCCAGCAAAGATTTGCCACTTAGAATATTATCGCGTTCAATGTCAGTTTGTTGGTTATGGGGTGGTAAATTTTATTATGATTGTAATTGGAATTAGATGTGTGAATTAGCAAGTTATAGTGCTTCTGGGTATCCCAAACGGGTAGAGCATACACACTGTGTTACCTCCTATGTTGTCATGGTCGGCCATAGCGCTCATTTTGAAAGCTCGTGAGGTAATTTCTATCATTCTTTCAAGCTCCTTACGCAGAATGGCATGGATTACAGTTCATGTTTGACTTGCAAGATTGATGTGGTAAATCCACAATATGACCATTTCATGGCGGAGGAGAGAGCCGTGACTCACGGTCTTTCAAATTGCTAGTTGATTGTAAGATGGACTAATATGTTGCATGAGGTAATGGTCACTAATAAAAATGTTGGCAGTTTTTTCTTTTTGGTACATGGAGTTACAAGTAGTTAAATTAAGTTGCTGCATAGAGAGAGGCCGTAGCCTAAGATTTAGCCTAAGATTCAGAAAGAAGGCTCAAACGCATGCATGAAGAAGGAGAAGTGGACCTGATGGAACAGATTGTAAAAATGTGTTGGCATAACCTCATGCAGTCTGTGTAACCTGCCAAACATAAAAAACACTCCTCCAATTCCTGAAGCCTATGCCCGAGTTCTCAAGTTGATAGAGCATCGAAATATTGTTTTTAAAGAGTGTTCTCAGTTTAAATATTGGCGTGGCCTCTAAGGTGGAGGAGATGGCGATCAAGCAAATCAGAAGTCTAACTCGCAGGTGGTAACTGTTGCCTAAGTCGGCCTATCCATCCTCTGTTCCGTGTATAAAGATTGACAGCCAAGTCGTGGATTTCGGGTCTCATGAGTTAACAGATCATGGTTATAAAAAACTCACATAGTATAAGTCATTTACTATCAAATAGTCGTTAGGGGTATCTCCGTGACTTGGTGAAGTTTTTTTGGGAGCACCCATGCTAGCAGTCGATGAGAGCGTCATATGATGAATTGATAGTTGCGCTGCAGATTGATAAAATCTCCAACATTTAAATCGCCAAATCAGTGGCTGTGGACCGTCAATTACCAGGCTGGTGGAACTCCACGACAGGATTGTTGGGAAATTGAACAGGGTAGCTGCAATAATACGTGGAGATTCAAGAGCGAATATCCACTGTTTTTATTTATTATTTTTGCCCGCGTCACCAGCAGCCGAGCCCGGTTAGTTTCACGATTACTCCTGGCAGCCAGTTCTATTTTTGAGAGATGAACGAAGGTGCTTTGCAGTAGCCGAGTCGTGAAGTTTAAAGAGTAGCCGATTCACATGAAAATTGGGAGCAACAATTCGTGGATGTTTTAGCTAAAAAGAGTAATGTCTCGATGGGTATTTTCAGCATTTCGTTAGCAGCGTGAACCCTTTTTTCGGGATAGCGTGGACATTCCAGAACTTAAACCATGCTACGTGGAGCTATGAAGTAGCAGTTGTCCACCGAACCCATCCATGTACGGCTTGTCTCCATTAAATCGCGAACTGCTTTGGAAATCAATTTCAAAGGTTTCGACCCTTGATTTATTCGATTAAGGAAACAGTGCTAGCATATAGTCGACTAAGGTCATGGTGAAACCTTTAGAAAAGTAGTAGTCATATTGATAAAGTGGAGTTTTTTTCAAGTTTTAGATAGAGAGGAAAATGCGGATCTGACTTTCACTTTATTTTTGTTTTATTATTTTTATGAGAGCCTATTTGGCCTATAAAGAAGCAAGGCTTCTTTTTTGTAATAGATGAAAAAAGTGGGAGGAATTTTCCCCAGACTTAATAGAAAATTACTCTTTTGGGTTTCATGGTTTTCAGTTGAGTGCCCTCTATGGTGGGGCGAAATTTTGTGTTATTGAGTGTTAGTTGCTAGCTGCTTTTTTCTTTTTATGTCTGCGTCTGGGGACCATAAATAGACGCTCCCGTCCTATTGGAAGGCATAAATCGTAGTAGCTGCTTTCTTTCCCCCTTTGTGAGCGTGCATGCACGGGTTGGATGCCTACATTTTATCAAGCTTGATTGTGTAGCATCTCCTTTGTTTGCATAGTGCATCCCCTGCTTTTTAGGAAGAAGAAGACCTAGTAGCTGCCCCTCTGACACAAGACCTTCGTGGGCTCTCCCTTGACTCCATTTCTCCCTTTAGGTATACCGACCCTGGTCCATTAGTGGGCTTTTGATCTTTCCTTTTTTCCGTCAACCATTCAATACTTCTATGCTACAACCATTTCGCTAAGGCAGCCTCTTCTAATCACCCTGTCCGCAACTGTTTCCTGCCTTAGCGATCTTAACACGAGGGACGCCCCCCTTGAGTTGGAGAAGAGCCAACCTGAAGCGAGGAAGAGACGAGCGTGGTGACAGTGGCTGCTCTTTTCGCAGTTGCCATCGGGCTGGTGTGCCTAATTTTGGGCTTTGACACACGCACGTCGGTCAGGAGCGGCAACACACTGTAGAATAGTAAGTTCCAATTTTATGAGAGAATGTGAGTTGCAAATTTTATTAGCACACAAAGCTCTCCGATAGAGAGTTCGTTTGATCGACCTTATGGTGAGATTCAAGAGTTTTATCTAATCTACAATACGAACGCAATGCAACAATGCTCTCCGATAGGGAGTGCTCTAGACTTGTCTTATGAGAAGTTCAAGAGACTTTAGGTTCTTTTTACGATTTGTTAATCAAAGAGCAAGATAAACATGAAATAGATAGCATGCAAATGATGAAATTTAATCTAGCAATTAGTGAGAATAAGTCTAAAAGCAATCTAATCTGAGCAAAAGATAAACAAAAGCACACAAGACACACTTTCCCCAAATAGGGGAAGTAGGAAAAACGTGGGAGGCTTGATCCCACTAGCCTTCTTTATTAATGAGTTGCAATGAAAGGGATTTTAACCCTTGAAAAAGAAAGCTTGAAAAAATAATGAAGCCTTAATAACTTTTACAAAGGATGTGTTTTGGGTTTGTCTTCTTGGTTTTTTGCAATTTTTCTTCAATCTCCTCAAGTCTTTGGATTTGTTTTTTGGTCCACTTTTTGGTACCTGCACAAAAGAGACAAACACTCATGCACCCATTATTTGTTAATAAACCAAACTAATCTAGATGCCAAAGAAAAATGAAATTATTCTAAGTACAAAATTACTCTTTTAAAATGCAAATTTTTAGTCTTTTTTGAAGTAAAACCAGGAAAAAATTACATGCAACAAAGAGTGAAAAAAGGCTGAAAATGATGGAGAAAGAGAGCAACCAACAAGGAGAAAAGTTGGCTGCAAAAAATAGGGAAATGGGACAGCCAAACAGAGAGAAAGATGTCTGCAAACAAAAGGAAAACGAGGGCAATGAACAAGAGGAAAGTTGGCTACAAAACTTGAAGAAAAGAGGGCAGTGAAGAGTGAAGAAAGTGGGCTCAAAAGCAAGTGAAAAGAAGGTAGAAAAGGGTAAAACAATGAGGGAGAAAAGAGAAGCAAGAGAGGTGAAAATGGTGTAGAAAAAGAGGGCAACAGAAAGCGGAAAAAAAGAAGCAACCGTGGATTTTGTAACCAAAGAAAATGTTTTAAATTTTGATTAGATGTATTAAGAATAAGAAAGAGCCCCTTTTAGCCATGTTTTTTGAGTTGGAAGTAAGCGCTTTGTAGACCTTGCAATGGTGAAAATGTTAGATTAAAAACTCTTGTATGAACGAATGGTTGAGCTTCAACCCTTCCTCCTTCGGTGATCCCTGGAACACACACTCAAACAACATCAAACAAGATCAAATGCTAGAATGCTTAATCAAATAAACGTCTAAAAAACAATGGTATAACTGACTACTTCCGGTTCAATTCAGATGTTTAATTAATCTTTCATAGATAACCAAATTAAGATACTAAATGGCTACCCTACCGTGCTAGATTTATAGCCCTCTTAAGCTAGAAATGATCATATGTTTACCAAAGAAAGAGAGTAAGAAAGGTATCACCTCGCAAGATGAAAATCATGAACACAAAGAACCCACGCATGGACCTCCAAAGTCACTTTTATTCCATTAAACAAATATTAGTTACAAAATGGGCAGAGTTCTCTTGCAAATTCTCCATATGCAAATTGGAACAAAAGACCCTTATTTATACAAAAACAGAGAAGCTAAAACCCTAAGCTGGACTCGACAACAGAAGAGGCACACTACGTTGATTTCCTTGATTGCATTAACTTGGCACCGTGATTTGGTGTTAGAACTCAAGTTCAGGAAGGTGGGAGTGGGGAGGTGGCCTCCACCTGGGCAAGGCGCCCCCACTTCCCAACTTTGGAACCTTCACCACCCAATAAGAGCCTTCCACCCATGAAAGCATGAGCTAGAGGAGAGGAGGCGCAACCCTTATGAGGATCAAGCCTGGAGTTAATGCCGAGTTGAACACTGAGTTGACTGAGATGTAACTGGATGCAGGAGTAATGAGGGGGGGTGAGGTGGCCTCAATCCCCCTCGGTCTTATCACCAAACCAACAGATGATCAACACCTAAACCAATTCGCGTGCCAGCTGGGAGTGGGTGAATTTCCTGATGGAGAGTTAACTGCTGCACTTCGATACTGATCTGGATCTGACTGATGCTGATTGGAATCTTCATAGATGCTTCGTGCCGAGCTAATTAGCCCTTTATTAAATTAAATTTGGCCTTTTTTGGAGATATTTTGATTTTCCCCAATTTAATATTTAATATTATTTAAATTTAATATTTCTCATTTTTTGGGTTTTTTGAGAAAATATTAATTACAAGGGCAAATGATAGTCCAAAACTTAGGATAAGTGTGTCTAGGGGTTAAATGAGTGTTTTGGTTTAGAAAACAAGTCTTTATTTGCCAAAGCCACCCATCGGACCACTTAATTATTACAATTTGAAAATTTTCAATTAAACCATAGTGAAAATGGTTTAATTAATTGAAAAATTTAATTATTTCTCTATAGTCAAAAAAATAAAAATAATAAAAACTTATACGCGTCTAGGATTTTTTTTTCCGGACATTGTTTAATGTATCACCGGGCTTAGGAAATGACCATAGAACATACAAATAGTGTCTAGTAGGTTCATATTCAACAGTTGGACTCTAATAACCCCCCAAGCCCCAAAATTCAAAATCGAGCATTCCAGCTTTGGAGGAAGCGGGAGAAAAGCTCATCGATTATACTCGACTAAAGGCAAAGCATAATCGACAAGGGAAAACACTCCCTGGAATACCTTAGTTGAAAATTAAGGCTTAGGGACTGAGATGCTCAAAACCCCTACTAGCACACTTTATTACAACAACCCCACGGGGCATGGTCATTTCAGTACAAAAATAAAACCGACTAGCCAAAATTGGCTAGGCACAAAATTCTGAACCTCTGATATACTGGATATGAACATGGATCATGTTCATCACTTGGTGGCTCAACGAAAGGTTCAACTATGGTACAAAATAGTTGGTAACACCACCAGCCTTGGTTCTCAACATGGTGTAAGTGAATTCCCACCAACACTTGAGATGAACTGATAAGTAGATGGTCGTGTGAAGCATGTCCTGGTTCTCAGGAAGAGATGGACTCATAGCAGATGAGATGCTGATTGCTGTACCCTCCGACGGACAATGTAGAGTTGCAGAGTTGATAAATCTACCGATAGATTGAGTGGATAAATCTACCGACACCTCTCGATGAACAAAGACAATGTTGACAACCTTCAGTATGTATAGAGATGATCGAGACAAAAGAGATGTACAGAAGAGACCCAGGTGTTCGTGATGCTGATGATGACCATATCGGAAGAATACCTTCCTTATTGAGAGGGAGTGTTTTTATTTGTGCAACTTAAGATTTTATTCTTATTGTACTTGTATTGTATTTCCTTGTACCTCCTATTAGAGATTATACTGATATATTTACTCATGTAAACCCTAGAAAGAATCAATGTAAACCCTGGGGAAAAAATACCCAAGAAAATAATAAAAATAAAAGTATTTTGTATTTCCTCAAGGTAAGTCAGTTCCAGTCAAACTGTCAAGTTGGCCCCAATAATTTTTCACTTGGAAAATCAGTATAAATAGGAGGCACCCCTCATTATTTGATCCATCACAACAAGTTCTCTCTAGATGAAAAGGTGCGCTATTGCAATCAAGGAGAGTGTTTTCTGGGGTTGTATCTTAGAGAGACATTTTCTCTCTTTTTCTTCTTCTCTCTGCTCTTAGGAGCTATCATCTCTATACGAAGGTTTGCTGGGTTTTTCCCGATTGAGTTTCCTATGCTAAATTCTTGTGTTCCTTGCTTATGTGTTTGTCTTTCTTCTAGAGATCCTATTGTTTATTTGATTTTAAGTTATATTGCTATAATCTTGTAAAAAGTAACAGTTAGCACATTGGAACCATGCACATAAGATAAGGGATAAAGTTAATATGCATTAAGAACAAAGAGAATTCGAATTGCTCATGAGATTGACTTTAGTTGATTACGGAGAACTTGAATTGTTAAGCTTCAATGACATTAACAATGTATGCCTCAGTTAATTAAAGAACTCACAGTGGTCACTGTTATCACACAATGTGTAGCTACCCACTTGAGATATCCTATCCGAGACGGTAGAGGTGAGGTAGCTAACTGATGACACCACAAGGGCCTCGTCCACTACGGGTAAAGGGTAGTTGTCACACCGGACAGACTCTTGTCGCTTTAGATCAATCCGAAGAATGACCAAGGGGGAGACCCTACTAGCCTAAGAGGGCTAGCGTACCTACTCAAAACACTCCTAGGGTTTGGAAATGGATAAAAGAGGAGAGATAATTAGTGGATAATGCTAGATCTATGGAATAAGTGTGGTATAGAGGTTAGGGCCAAGCTAAGGAGGCTTAGTAAAGATAGGAAATGACCCAACTTGATTGAGATTGTACCACAAATAGTTTAAGGAAGTAGATCTAGTGAGATCTAGCCAAATAAATGAAAACCCTAAAGGGTTCCGCCTAGGGTTTTTGCATAAGTGGACAAAGTGGACCCAAAAGAGTAGATCGGGGCATGAGATGACTAGATCAGGGTGCTTGAGTGTTGGATCTATGATTTTGAGGTGGGTCCAAGCATACCCATTTGATAGATTTGAAGAAAAGACCACTCACCCAAAGAGGGTACCCCCACCTAGAGTGACTAGTGCTAGATACCAGGGCAAATGGACTCTGATTTACGTGAAACTTGAGATCTAGGGTTTATTCATTAATCTCCAAGTGGGGTTTGATGGCCGTCATAAAAAATTCACCGGATCTATCAGATCTACAAAACTAAGGTTTTAAGAAAAAGGGTTTGGTTGTGACAATCAAATCAAAGCCCGAAAAATAAAATATATGCAAATGTACCTGGAAATACTTGCTACTAACCTGGTATGACGATGATCTTGCCTTTTTCGATCAGTTACGAGCATTTTCTATGCCTCTCCCAATGAAATCGCTCCCTCCTCTCAGATGCCATGTGCTCCCTCCTATTGCAAAAGAGATCTGCTATGAGAATCGATTTACAAAAGGATAGATGAAATGACGAAGAAAGATGAATCAAAGAACATCAAGATGGTCGTAAGACACAATAAATATTCACCTTGAATCCAAGACGATTTGAGAGGACGATATGGAGCTTAATCACAATAGCGCCCCTACCAAAACGCTTCCTTCACCAGATGGATGGCAACCTGCAAAAATATTAGAAATGCATAGATCCGCAAGAATGCTAGAGAGAACAAGACTTTGCAATCTCCATACAAGACATCCGACAAAGCTTCCAAGAGTTTCTGCAAAATATTTTATTAATCCAAGAGTTTGAGAGCCAAAAGTCCCTTTGCAAATGAGAGAGCATCTCATTATATAGATCTCTCAAGTACATAATACCTAGATCCAAAAAAATCAAGGGTCAAGATCATAAGATAAAATCATCCTAATCTATGATTAAGATTAGCTGGATACATCTCACATGGATCACCTCACAAATAGAGGGGAGCGCATCATTAGAAATTCCCGATGAGGGGTGCACCACATAGAATATGACTAATGACCACAAAGTAGCACATGGTTGGGCTAGGAGGTTATGTTATCCTTCATTAGCATGGCCCCATGGCACAATAATAAGGTGTGGTGGCAAATAGTATAAAGGGGTGATAAAAATCACTATGGGATCTCCCTCAAAATACATCAAAACACCCTCAAACTGCATAAATAAAGGATGTGTCGACCTCGAGTGAAGTGAAGTTGATGCTGGATGATGAATATGACCTAAACACTGTGTCTCAAACCAATTCCATGCCATTCATTTGCCTCAATTGCCTAAGTCGATTTCCTCAAAAGCCATTTTTATTATTAAAATGTTGCGTTGGGAACATAAAACAACCCATATCACACCGGGAACCAAAAACTGAAGCCAAATGACCGCACAGATGGATTTGGGAATGGTAGTATGGTACAATCGACTGGTTGCACCCATAGATTCCCTCTAGCGCCCTAGGAGAACTTAATTTTTTTACATTGTGTTTTATTTTCATTTTCCCCAGGCAAAACTGCTGCAAAAAGGCCAAGAAACCCATATCTGTCTTGTAATTGCCTGAACTGAAAACTAGCTGCACTAATGGATTCAGAATGTCCAAATCAACTAGGAATGACTAATGAGTACTCATACACCATATGTCCATCACAAAGGTACATCAAAGCCCCCATCAATGTTAGAACAATAATAATAATAAAGCTCGTAAATGCTGATAATCATGAAAATAATACAAGCCATCATCACAAATCACCATCTGAAGTATGAATATGTCTAATGGACACCTGTAGACCACAAATAATCATCAATCATAAACATCTGTCTATAACTCATACTGGACCGTGCTCATGTCTTGGCCAATAGTGGGTTGACCAAGTAAAAACTGATCAAATGATGACCCAAGTGTTGAACTCTGATATTGCAAAGTACAAATGGACCTGCATGCTCAGTTATCTATGCAAGCAGTGACACTCAAGTATAATTATATTTTGTTGGCAAGTATAAGCACAATACATATATAATAACCCAAATCAAAATGATTAGTTGCTTCAAAACAAGAACCTCCAGTGTATACGCATTTATAGATTTAGCCCTTTTGCTAGTCAAGGGCGAATGGATCATGAACAATAGGTAAGGCCAAGGGATGACTTGATAACTCAATATTGTAAGCATTTGGGCTAAAGGACAAGGGGATCCACACAACACATAAGCTGGACTAGGTGAACAATAGGCATGGCAGTGTGTCAGAAATGGGTGGAATGATGAGAAAGCTCCACTAGACTCTAGACAAGCAACCTTTTATACTTTATTTGCTCGACATTTATTTCACTAGTTGACCTCTAAAGGAAGGTGCCTTGGTAAGCCTTTTGGGTCTCCAGATAATGACAAAGACATGAGCTTCTTGGGCCAGTCTCTCCTTGTTGCCCCATGGGGGAAAATGAGCTGTACATTATACAAAGAATGAGTGCTCATCCTCTAGCCATCAACTTTACTTTTGAATGATAACTTGCTAGTTTCCAAGAGCAGGTGCCCTAGAAATCCTTCTAGGCTTCCAAAAAATGACTAAGGATCAACCTTCTTGGGCTTGCCTCACCCTGATACCTTGTGGGGATAAATGAGCCGTACACCATACAATGGATGAGTGCTCATCTCTTTGCCATTGGCTAGTTTTATTTTTCTATTTCCAGTAGTGTCTAAAGACACTTTTATTTTGCTGGCAGGGCATCCATTTAGAATAACTTTAAGCTCCAATGCCTTAGTGTCTAAAAACACTTTCTTTGGTAGGACTACTTGTGTTCAAGACCTAGAGGTAGAGATTCCTTGTGATAAACATCACATAAACCAACACTGAGACACAATTTATACATGAAGACCTATTCCAACATAGAGGTGAAGGTGGGGGAAATCCTAGATGTCACTAGTCAAGTTACAAGTCAAGGATAGTCAATGAACATGATAAGGAAACATATGGATGGAGACAGTGGAAATGTTGCGAAGACTAGCAAGCTATGTCCCTGAAGGAAAAAGACTAAATCCATACTATGAGTAGGGCAAGGCCATTGAGTATACAAAAGAATTTCCCGATCAAAACCACTGGATCATTTATACTTTAGATTCCAAGTAAACCAAGGTAAAGCATTGCCAACATATAATCAAAATCAACCGAGTCTCACTGCTAAAATAGGTGACAGAGCAACACCAAAATCCATATTCACAAACCATAATATCACCTGGGTCATATACCTGCACTGGATTTGAAACCAAATCTGAAGATCACTGGAATAATTGCTGCTGCTACATATCATGGGCACTATAATAAGCTCTGCTTTGGGTCATAAAAGAAAAATGGCTCATTCAGTCATCGGATCTGGGGTCATGAGACTCAGTCATGGCATAGAACTGGTCAATCTGGATACTCTGGATCTGCTGAAAGTGGGAGATCATCAACTGATGGCTCATCATCTGCTGATCTCATAGTAAAGGGCTGGTTCAAAGAACTGCTCAGTACAACTCAAGAACAAAGGTAGCCCAACTCCTATATATGTGACAACAGTCACTTCAGTAAATCAATCAACATGATTTCAGTAAAGAAGAGTTAACCAAAGTGTTAATAAGAAGAAATAGTTAACTAAAGTGTTTTGCATGACAACACTTTCGTTAAACTAAAAGACATCACTTAAGTTATGACACTTGAGTTACAACACTTGCATGGCGACAATTGAGTTAGCATCCTAACTAAGTGGCATAGCAGTCAGTTAGAAGGCAAGTTCATCCTGAAGTCAGTAGAGCATCAATATATGTCAAAGATGAAAGGCATTGCGCATTGTGTATGCAGGATTGAAGAAACCGAAGACCAGCTATTTATAGTTTTTGTGTCTTCTCTTTATAGTTTAAGCAATTTTATCAGTGGTGCCTTTTATTTAAGTTAGAGAAATCTTCTTTTGTTTTCTGATTCTCTGCGGAAAGGCTCCAGATTCATTCTTTCTTTTGGGAACTCATTTCTAATTTATTTGTATTTGTATTTATGTTTGTCCATGATCAACACAATGTTTATCCGCAATTCTAAATGCTCCGATGGCTAGCATGCAAAGGATGCCATACTTTTGCAAAAGATAGTGATGGGAATCTACCTGCAAGCATAAGTTTGTTTGTGTTTTTTTCTTTTCTTTAGGTGTTCCATTGTAGCTAGAGAACCATCAGTTTTATTTTCGAGAAGAACATCAAGGAACAATAAAAAACCATTTTACTTAATGTCATGAGTGATTTTCATATTCAGAGACAGACAGTTTAGTTGTCTATGGAACTCTTTGAGGCTTTCTTGTCCATATGGTAAATTTAGATTCATGTCATCTATGAACATTTTCCACCATTTTGGTTTGTATGGTGATAACTCTGGTTCTTTTCTCAATTTCTTCCATGAATCTGTTTGTGGCAATAGGCAAAAGTGGAGAGCCCAGAGCCACACCTTCTATTTGGTCATATTTATTCTTTTGAAAGCTGAAGAAAGTTGATTTTAGACACAACTTGACCCGTTTTGTGGTCTCATCCTCTGATTTCTTTGTTTTTTTGCTTTACCTTTTAACTTATAGGAGATGCTTTGGCACTTCTTCAATATGTCACTACTGGATTGTAATTTTGAGTCCCATTGACCTTTCTTTGGTCATTCGTGGAGATTCAGAAGATTATCTTATCTTATTATTACATTTTCTAACAACTCATTTGGTGTAAAACTAGCTACAATACATAGCCAAGAGCAACCAAACTATCTATGACTTAGAAGTAACCTTCTAAGTAGTTCTATCCATGTCTTAATAAATGTTCTATTATTGAAGCCTTGACTATTTCTGATAGTTTTCTAAGGACCAAGGACCAGCCAGTAATTTCCATTTGGTCATTAGTCTGGGGCACCTTGATCTGGAAAGAACATGGAAATCTGTTATATCCTTGCATAACTCAAAGCAAGGTTCTAGATTTTTGTATAACTATAAACCTATATAACCTCTTTTTACACAGTTAGAGCTGACATTGACAAGCATCCAAGGTGCAATCACCAACCCTATTTTCTTTGTACCAAAATCATTATATAGATTCATTCAATTCAATTCTTGGTTAGCCATAGAATATGTAAGTCTGAAAATCGTAATGGCCTCACGTATCCCATGTTTTACTTGCAGTATTTACTATTTTTTATAGTTCTCTTTGTAAATACATGGGGGGATTTAACATTTCTATTTCACTTTTCTGGATGCGATTACTTTCTTTGAGCAATACAATTTGCATGCAAAACTGCTATGTTTCCCAGTATACCAGAGTTATATATTTCCCATATTTTGAATGCTGGTGCTTATGTTAGAGATAAATCGTTGTCAATCACATCAGGTTTCTTCTCTTCAGTGTCCACATTTATTTAGTCAAATTTTCTTCTAAGAGCAATCATTTCCATCGCCTTTGCATGTTTTGATATGTGATACATTTAAAGGACAGTAACCATTATTCATTTTCTTTATGCAGAAATACATGCCACGCTTAGCTCAGGTATTTCCACATGTCATTGTTGATGTTAGTAGTATCAAGCAACTCTGTCTTCGATGGCTTCCACCAGGTGTGCTACTTTATTTTGCTATTCTGTTCTTGTCTATTATGTCCTCTTCCTGAAGTGGCTTCTCTGTTTACTTTCTTTAGATATTTGTATGGCTAAAATTTGAGTTTGCAATTTTGATTATGTATTGGAAATTGTTAAAACCAGGATTAAAATAAGATAACGTGCAATTATGTATTAATGGACAAAAACATTTAATGACAAACATAAACAAGTCACAATTTATTAACAAAGTTCAAAACTTCAAACCCATCTCTATATTATTTTGCATAGATGATTACATTATGCGAGCAGCTATATCCAAAAACAACCTTTATAAATGAGGCTATATACTTTAATTCTACCTTTATATATGAAACTACAATGCTGTATGTAACAAACGTAATAATAAAATATGACCTAAGTTACTAAAACCTAATAGACATCATCCTCATCTTCATTTTCATCGTGGAAAATAGAACAAGATGCACACACAATGGTGGATTGTGGATTGGAATAAGAGTTCTCAATTGCACTTCTAGATTCCTCAAGATTCAATGTAGCAAGAGAGATGTTCAAATCATGGGATTATGAATCCACATCCCACTCTCCATAAGGCCCACTGTTATATCTTGGACCCCTATGAGATGCAAGACAAAGGTTGGAATGCACATAGATGGTGTTGCCGCCTTTCACACACCTAGGGGTTAAGCACAGCAGAAATCTTCAAGCTGCTAGGTGTGTCCTTGGGGGCAAGTCTCGATTCAAGTACTGTTACTTGATCTTCACTCCTCCGTTTAGGAAAACCTCCTAACGAAGCAAAGGGAGGTGGTCCCTAAGAAAGAGCTTAATTAAGGCTTTGGTGTTTTAGTCGTTAATGATGGAAGTAAGTTTTTAGGAGTTTTTGAAGAGAAATACTGAGACAAGATTGTTGCAAATCTAGATAAATATTTTACCTGCATATATACAATAACATTAACACATAAGGATTTAGCAACAATAAAAAACCGATGATAAGCGGCACTAGAATGTTGCAAATTTAGATCAGTGCCAATGGAGCCAAAATAAAAGAAATAATGCTGTTGAAAGATGAAATGTTTTGCAATGTGTCTTGGTCAGTTTTAATTATTAAAAGATGAATTGAGTTATGGGAAGGGGATTCTTGATATACTGTAAAGTACTGAGAATATCTTCGGATTATGATGAAGGTGGTTCTTCACTCAGAAATGTGGCCTGAATCGAAGTCTTTGAGAGGTGTGCAACACCACACCAGCAAGGGTGTAGCCTGACGGTATCCCGAGGTCACTATTCAATGGTTCCCGCTTCCTTTGAAGAGTTTTCCCACGATTGTCAAATGTCGCTACGCCAGATTTTTGTAATGTTTTTGGGAATTGATTTTATTAATGGATTGTTAAGTTAATGTGTGGAAATTAGAAAAAAGTTGCAAATCGCTTTTGATTCCCCAACGAGTAGGCAAATCCCGCAGAGGGAAAGAACTACACGATGTTTATGACGAAGTGTTTATTCCATTTAAAGAAAGCAAAAATGTTGTAGATGCAAATAAAATGATGACAAAATGGAGCCGCAAAATATGTGTCACTTTTTGATCATCCACCAACAATCGACAAGCCCTTTGCTTGGTGGTGAGAGCATACTTCGTGGCAACGAGTCGGGTTGAAATTATTATTTTATGCTAAGATGAAATCAAAGATTAATTGAAAATTGATTACACTATACAACCTTTCTAGAAGGCAGAAAAAAACAAACCACAAAGGACACTGCGAATCCCCCCAGGGGGGATGGAGTGTGGGCGCTGTGTAGCTCACTTGCTTTCTTTATTATTAATGTTTACAAAGTGATGAAAAGATGAAATAAAATGCACTTTGATCCTTGAAAAATGATCGAAAGGTTTACAAGCTTGCTGGGAGAGAAAATGAATGAAGAAAGGGGATGAAAGAAGGATTTTTGGTGTCCCAGGTGACCCGAAACTTGATTTTTAAGCAAGATGTCCTTATCTCTCTTTTAAAACCTGCTAAAAACCAACGAGCAAAGAATGTTAGAATCTCACAAATCAATCGAAACAAATCCCATAATTTACAGTGCTCTAAATGCTCGAAAATTGTGAATTTTTGCTTGAAAAAAGTCACTTTGAGAAACTACTTTGGATCTAGTTCGAGGTGAAACGTTTAAAGATTCCTAGATCTAATATATATGCATGAGTAAAAACAGATTTTAAATATTAGATTGATGCATCTAACTTTTCTTAAGCATGAAGAACCAATAACTAAGGAAAATATTTAATTTTTAAGATGGGAGAAAGAAGTCCTCAAGCCCGAGCTCCAATGGAATGAAGGAGGAGAATGATTTGTAAAACAAAGATGTTAAACACAACAAATTTGATGTCGTAAAAAAGAAATGGATGCAACCGAGCTCCAAGATCCCTTCTACCTAAAATGATCCTGCAAAAGCTACACAATTCTTCACATAGACAATGTAAATCCAGTCAATTTCATCAAAAGATAACAACGAAATATTAGTATAACCGACTAGAATTTATTATTCTTACAATATTCTGATGATAAAATACAAATGAGTAAGTTAACGGTTACAAATACTCTTTCAAAGGAAACTAGATCTATGCAACAATACTTGACAAAAACAAAGCATAAATTAAGCCGATTTCACCTCAAAATTGACCAAATTGCAAGCTCACAAGACGATGCCACACATTACCCTCCAAAGCCTTCATTTTCATTAAACAATAATGCAACAACAAGAGTACAATGGGCAGAGGTTCAATGCATCCTCTCAAATGAGGAAGAAAGCGTCGCTTAAATACGGAAAATGAGAGCAAACCCCAAGGGGGGCGAATTTTCCAAGTGTAGGAGTTTTTTAGATGATTGGGGATGAACTAGATTGAACTAGAGGTGGTAGGAGGCACCTCTTATTGCAGCATGTTATTACATATATAGTAGCTAGGCTACCATATTCTATTTTTCAGCCAGATCTCTTACATATGAGATGCTGAGATGAGCAGTTTTGATGGATCATTATTTTGTTTAGTGGACTATTATACTCTCCCATGTTAGGACTGAGTCTCAAGACACTCAGATTCGAGGACTGATGTAGCCATTTAGTCATTTGCAGAGCAGTTGATGATGCCCAGATTGGTTTAAGTGTTTTCTCATTGGACAGATGATGGTTTAGATGGATTATTTCCATGGTTATGACTTAACATTTATTATATTGTGTTATGGTTATCATTGCTATTATACTCATTTTTGTGACATATACTAGCATTTAGTGTCATGATCTGGCGGTCATAAATATATGGACTTGGATATATTTGTATTATGTATTGATGTCTCTACTTAGACTTGGAAGTTCTTGATCTATACTCATTGGTGTTATCCTCCTTAGGGAGAATAGAGGTAGTCATTCCCACCATTTCTTTGGCTTGCTAGTGTTGGCTTCATTTTTCATTGTCTCCACCCATCCATTACCTTCCAATTTTGTTTAAACTCGACTTACTACTTGACATGTGGCATGGAGGACCTTTCCCCGCTAGAACCTTTGTTGGACAACCCTCCCTGTTTATACTGTGTCTCGACTCTGAGTTGGTGACAGAACTTGCCTTTGGTAAGTTGGATTATATGCCTAAATCATTCTGGTCGGCTGTCTCGATGTTTGGCACCGTGCAGAACTCCCCCTGGTCACTTGAGATGTTGTTGGCTAAAATTGAAAGTTCATGTACTACTTGTATTGGAAATATTTATATATGCGCCCATGGAAAATGTAAATTCTAAACTGTGTTTCTTAACATATGTGAGCAAAGGCAAGAGCAATGAAATGCTAAAATAGCTCGTGAAGGGTATAAGAAAAGGTCCCAAAAGCAATGGTTAAATATATGCTATATCCAAATATTGCTGACCTTATAAATTTGAATATGTCCTGGATGAAAGCTGCGATTAGCTGTGCTTTTAAGCACTGGTGAAGTCCCAAAGGGTCATATAGGCCAAAAAGGCTATGGAAATAAAATTGATGGTCCTAATAAACCTGGATCAAACTTGATGTAGACATGATGCCTAAGTTGAATAAGCACTCTTTGAACAACTCAACCATTTATGAGGTATTGCCTTTCCCTGTGTTGTTGTTTGTCCGGCATGTGGTTATAGTGAGTATTCCCTTTCCATATCCAAAGTGTCATGATGTTAAGTTGGTAGTCATCCTTTGCCCTAGCTTTGTCAATTTCAGCCTTCACCCTTCACTAGCAAATTGACTACAACTACAAAGTGAGTATAGTCCTGAAAGTCTGGTCTGAGTAATAATAAATAAAGCCCTATATATGTATTTGGTTGATGTACCGCCAGTGAGGTGACTTCTACTTGTTATGATTGTTACTTAAATGATTTGTAGAGCATGTCTTAGTTGTGTAACACTTGCAGCAGATGGATGATAGTCTGAGTTATATTATTGGTATTTGGTCATTTACAGGTGATTATATTGTCTATTGGATATTGTTGATGATTAGTTAGAGACCTGGAAAGGGTATGAGTATACACCCTAGATGGATTTGGACTCTCCGAGTCTAGTGAGATAGCTTATTTTTAGTTCCAGGCACTTGCAGAGATGGTCAGGCTCATTTTACCCTTCTGGCGCAGTTTTGCTCCACAGGATGATGTGTCTGAGCAGGCAGATGTTTTTATTGGATCTCCTAGGGCGATGTATGGCTAAGAGCAATAGTATCCCCATCCTAGAGAGCTTGGTGGGCTCAGTTGGACAATGCATGCACCCTAGGAGGTTGCTTTGGCAGGTTCACATTTCTCGAGGCAGATTAAAAAATGATTAAATGACTATTGAAGAAATCAATTTGGGTTACTGAGGCAAGGAAATGACATGGGATGAGTCATGATGATGAGAGTGATGTCCTCCGCACCTTCTCCAGCAGTTGCAACACTTGATCGGGCCCACATCTATTTTTCGGGCATTTTTATATTATTTTCTGGAGCTTTTGGGAGGCTCACAATTTCCTCAAGGAGGCACAAATTCAAAAAATTAAAATATTATATTATTTTATTGTGTGCCATGGGGCACCCAAAAGGAGTTAGTTAACACTCCATGGACCCACCATGTGCTTCATTTATTTCTTGTTGAGTGGGGTACCCTTTTTATGGGTGATCTAGTCCACTTTGGTACTTTATGGTTATATTGATCCATGTACTGTATGTTGAGCTCATCTCAATCATTGATTATAACATTTATATCTTTTAATCTTAGCCACTCGTTTTAAAAGTGGTTAGGATTTTGGTTCTCTCATTTCTATTTAAAGGAGAGAGCTTTTCATTTGTAAGGGGTCTTGGGGCTCTTGGATCTGATTAATAGAAAAACTTTTTTGTGGATATTTTTTGGATCTCCTTTGCATCTGGTGTTCTTAGATGGTGATTGGAAAGTCTTTTGCTTCCTAGCATTCGGGAAATTTGTGTGAGATCTATATTTTTTCGGGATCATTGTCTTGTCTACAGGAGGGCAACTTCATCTTGGGCGTTTTTGTAGGGGATCCTCAACTCGCGTGGATTGGCTTCGTCTTGTATCAGGGGTTTTCATTAGTTTCATTTGGATCTATGATTACATCTTGTTATTTTTCTGTAGATCTTGCTTTTCTTTCGTGATACGACAGATATGATATTGTTGACGTTTGCTTGGCAGGAGAGGGCGTATTGGTCACTCTAAGCAAAACGTTGGGCTTAGAAATCACACAGTTCTTCTCAAATTGATTGGGACAGTAGGGATCATCACCTTTAAGGCATCTACAAGGATTTCCAGATAAGATCTACAAGTTAGTTCTTTTCTTCCGGATCTCAACCCATTGACACATGCTTTTCTTCAATTTACTGAAAATTCCATAAATAATAAAAAACCAAAAATACTAAAAAATAAACTGCTTGATCTTTGGACAAACCACTGCTTGGTTTTGTAGATCAGGCCTCCTTCTCACCAATTCACCCCTAACCCTGAGCTAATTCTGCCTGGTTTTCCCTAGATCTGAGAAACTGCCTTCTCAAACCCTAGCGTCCCTCACTGAATTTTTGACTTTTTCTGAGATCTGATTTTTCCTGGAAAATAACAACTTGGGTTTGTAGATCGGGTCCTCCTCAATCCAAATCACCTCCAAGGCTGAGCTAGAGGCTTATATATGGCCCTAGATCTAAGAAACTGTCTTCCAGGACCTTAGCATTTCTCATCATTTTTTTGACTTTTTCCCAGATTTGATTTTTTTGACATTTTTCCAACTTGGGTTTGTAGCTCAGGTCATCCCCATCCCATTTCCCCTCCAACGCTAAGCTGATGGTCTTTGAATTGTCTTAGATCTGAGTATCTGCCTCTCCAAACCCTAGCGCTAGCCACCTTACTGTTGGTTTTCCCTGTAGACTGAATTTTTTGGCCAAATAATTTTCTGGATCTATAGATCATGGCATTTCCCAGGTGGGTCCACTCCAACGTTGGGTAGATATTGGCTCCATTACCTTAGGTCCAACAGGCACTAATCTCTAACCCTAGCGCTAGCCCCTCTTTCGCCTTTTTTCCTTGCAATCTGATCTTTCCCTGATGACTCGAGATCTTTGATATTGTCACATCTATCATCGAGTCTACCCATCAGTACTAGATAGCCCCAACACTGTCCTTGCCCTTCCTGGATTGGTCACGTTTCCCAAGGCCACAGATATCTTCACCAGTTGCTAGTACTCAACCCCAGATCTAGCATTTACTTCATAGGTCACCTGTGTCCCACTTTGGATGAAGCCTCACACTTTTTAAACCCTTATCCAAAGCCTTGGTTCACCTAGTGACATGATCCATAGATCTAGGGTTTCCATTACCTTACACCTTACGTACCTCAAGTCCATTTGATCTGATCTGATGTGTACGTTAGATCTCTCCTGTCGAGAGTAGATCTGGGTCTCCCCCTTTGTTGTTTTGGGCTAAGATAACATAAAGTGAAGGATGCCTCGATTGGCGAGACAACCATCCATTTGGGAGTCTAGGCAATCTTGGTTCCACCTCCTTAGTTGCGTGTCCCTCTATCGTCCATCCTGGATCCACCCTACATAAGCAACTACAAGGTTGGTGACAACACCGCCTTACACACACCTAGGGGAGAACGCAATAGAAATCTTCAAGCTGCTTGGTGTGTCCTTGGGGGCAAGTCTTGAGTCAGGTGCTGTCACCTGCTCCTGACTACTTCGCTTAGGCCACTCCTAACGGAGCTAAGGGTGGTAGTCCCTAAGAAAGAGTTGTTAAGGCTCTTGTTTGTTAATGATTGAATGATGAGAGTGTTTGTTAGGAGTTTTGATAAAATCACCAAGTACTGCAATATTAAAACATATATTTCACCAGCGTGATAATAACATTCACGATAGATTTGAATGAAGTAGAATAAAAGATTGATACAATATAAACCAGTGCCAAAATGGAGTTGAAATAATGACTTGAAGCAAATGATAAACAATGATAATATAACCAGTGCTGAAAATGGAGGCGAAAGTAATGTTGCTGCAAAGGAAATAATGTTGTGCAGTATATCTTGGTTAAATTTAGATTTTAAGCTATGATGAGTGAGTTAATTTGAAAAGGGAATTCCCAATATACTGTGAGGTATTGGGAATATGTATGGATTCTGAGAAGAGTGGCTCTGCATGGGAAAATGTGGGCTAGATGGAGTCGTGGGGGAGTGTTCAACACTACACCAACAAGTATGTAGCCTAATGGGACCCCACGATCGCTTTCCAGTTGTACCCGCTTTCCTTGAAGAATTTGCCCACTATTTCTCAGGTTCGTTACGCCGGATTTCCATAATGTTTTGGGGAAATTGCTTTTAATAATGTGAGTTTGCTTAGTTATACGTGAGAAATCAATTAGTGGGCATTCTTGCTTTTGATTATCCCAAAGCTTAGGGTGTACCTGCGATGGGCAAGAGCATATACCAGAAAGACAAATTGTTTATTCCAAATTGATATTATGTAAAACAAGAAAAATGAAACTAATCTATACAACCCTTTAAGGACGACTTGTGTGCTTGTGATATATTTTAAGCAGTATATCAGTTTTGCTTATAAGGAGACTACAGTTAGGAATCTCTTTCAGGACAAGGCCTTACTCAAGAAGTCAAGATAGGGTTAGATCTACAAATGTAAAAGCTAAAGATTTTAAAGTAACCTTTTAAATAAAATCTAGTTAGATAAGCTAAGCAAAACTAATATGAAACTTTTAACTGAAAGAAGAAAAGAAGAAGGCAATCACATAAAGGGATTATACAGGCTTCCCCATGTTGCCGCCTTTCACACACCCGGGGGGGGGGAACGTGGCAAAAATCTGCAATCCACTCGGTGTGTCCTTGGGGGCAAGTATTGAGTCAAGGCTATCACATTGTTCTTGACTCCTTTGTTTAGGCCAATTCCTAACGAAGCCAAGGGGGGTAGACTCTATTAAATTGCTAGGGATGTTAAGGCTTAGTGAGATGGCGATGAATGAGTTATTTAAGAGTTTGGTAAACAAATATTGCAACGGAATTAAAACACAACAACATAAAGATCAATATATGATATATAAAGCATGTGGAAACAGATGATTATATCAAGTAAAGAACCAGTGCCAAAATGGAGTCCACAGATAAAAAATGTTGTTGTATTGCTGAAAGAAAAATGTTGCAAGTGCTCTTGGTCAAATTTTAGATTAGCGCGGGGATGAGTTGATTAACTTAAGTGGAAGAGGGAACTCCAAATATAATCAAAGGTACGGGGGGGGAGTATGTCCAAAAACGTTATCTGATGCGACTCCCCGCAAGGAATATGTGGGCTGGTTGGAGTCTCTAATATGTGTTCAACACTACACCAACAAGTGTGTAGCTTAACGGTGTCTCGAGGTCGCTACCCAGTTGTTCCCGCTTACTTTGTGGATTTTGCCACCGCAACGGATTAATTCGAGGTGTTGGATTTTCGCCTTGGGAGGTTAATTCAAATTTGAGACTAATTAAATTAGTCACCCACATTGCTTTTGGTGTAGCCAACTGATCGGTCGAACCCCAACGGTGTAGAGCATACACAACAGAGCCTCGGTAAATTTTAAGGATTTTAAACTTGTAGCGTGTTGTTTATTAAATCTCCGAGAGTCTCTTTTAGGTTATAAACCCTAATCGGGAGAGCAAGGGGAGTAAATTACTAAAAAATAAAATAAATAAAAATAGTACAAACACAAGGCTTTTTTAATTGATCCTACCATGCATTTCTTTCCCCTCTCGGGTAACTTGGGAAGTCTTTGGGTTAATATTTGTATTACTTTGCAACAAAATTAAAATTTGAAATGGAAAAGTATATAGATTTGTAAAGCAAAAGTACAATAACAAAAGCAAAACCATGAAAAAAGTGCACCGATGCAAATCCCCCCAGGGGGATGGAGAGAGGGCTCTGAAGGAGCCTACTCCAAATATTTTATTACGGTATTTACAATGCTTGAGGTGGACCAACGACGCAAATCCCCCCCAGGGGGGATGGGGAGAGAGCTCTGAAGGAGCCTACTCCAAATGTTTTATTACGGTATTTACAATGCTTGAGGTGGATGCCAATGGTCCTTATAGATTTGGATCCAAAGGCTTATAGGTTTTTAGAAGTAAGACAAGATCAAGAGTGGTGCTCCAGGAGGTTTTTGAACAACTTAGATCTTTGATTTTTCGGCAGCACTTCTCTTTGCCCTGGCAATAAAAGTGAAAATCCAGCCACCTGCAATGTGCCGAATGTGCCAAATAAAGTGTTAAGAACATAAAAATATTAAGTACTGAAAGATTGGAAATATGCACAAGTAAAAACCTGTAAAAACATCTCAACTTGACAAGAAAACCTTAGTAGCACCAGCTTCATATGAAAACCAAATGAACCATTAAGTTGCTTTTATTTAAACAAAACAAATGTAGGTAACTAATGAAAGAAAAGTTTTATTATACTCGAGTACATAATGGAAATGCAGAAAATAAATGCTCGCTTTTAAGGAGCTTTGTTATCACATATATAGTAGCTGGGCTACCATATTTTATTTTTCAGATTCAGTACATTTTCAGCCAGATCTCCTACATATGAGATGCTGAGATGCGAAGTTTTGATGGATCATTATGTTATTAGTGGACTATAGTACTCTCCCATGCCAGGACCGAGTCTCAGGACACTCAGATTTCAAGACTGATGTAGCCATTTAGCCATGTGCAGAGCAGTTAGTAGTGCCCAGATTTGCATCAGTGTTTTCTCATTGGACAAATATTGATTCAGATGGATTATTTGCATGATTATGACTCAGCTTATATTATATTGTGTTATGGTTATCATTGCTCTTATACTCATTTTTGTGACATGTGTTAGCATTTAGTATCATGATCTGGCGGTCATATAAATATGTGGACTTGGATGTATCTATATTATGTATTGATGTCCCTACTTAGAATTTGAAGTTCTTGACCTATACTCATTGGTTTTACCCTCCTTAGGGAGAATAGAGGTAGTCATTCCCACCATACTTTGTCTTGCTAGTGTTGGTTTCATCATTCATTTCCCTCCCCCCATCCATTACCTTCCAGTTTTGTTTTAGCCCGACTTACTACTTGACTTATGGCATGGAGGACCTTTCCCCACTAGAGCCTTTGTTGGACAAGCCTCCCTATTTATGTGTGTCTCGGCTCTGAGTTGCCTAGGATGTGTTTGCTTGCCTGAAACAAGTAGCGTTGCCATCAATACAATGTATTTGGAAATGAAATGAATATCTTATGAAAAAATCCCATTTATGAAAAGCAGTGTTTTTCAACATACATGAATGAAGGCTAGCCTAATGAAATTGGCTTTAAAAAATGAAATATCTTGAACATTCATGAAAAGTAGTGTTTTTCAACATATATGAATGCAAAGTAAAATAATAAAAGTCCGTATGAAAGTATACGTGGACCAAGGCTATGGAAAATCAAAGGCCCAAAAAGCAATGGCTCCTAAAAGTTATATCTAAAGATCGCTGGCTTTACTTGTATTGAGTTGGATTGTGAGCATTTGTCAAGGTGAGTAAGCACCTCTGAAGCAGTTCACCCATTTGTGAGGCACTGCCATCCCCTTTGTTGTTGTTTGTTCGGCATATGGCTAGAGTGAGTATCCCCTTTCCATATCCAAAGTGTCACAGTGTTGAATGGGCAGTCATCCTTTGTCATAAGGGCAGTCATCAAAGTCTGGTTTGACTTATAATAAATAAAACCCTATTTATATATTTGGTTGATGTACCGCTAGTGAAGTGATTGCTACTTGTTATGATTGTTACTTAAATGATTTGTAGAGCATGTCTTAACCTTTTATCACTTGCAGCAGATGGATGTCAACCTGAGTTATATTATTGGTATCTGGTCATTTACAGGTTATTATTTTGTCTATTTGATATTGTAGATGATCAGACAGAGACCTTGAGAGGGTATGAGTACATACCTTTGATGGATTTGGATTTTCTGAGTCTAGTGAGACAGCTTGTTTTTAGTTCCGGGCACTTACAGAGATGATCAGGCTCATTTTACCTTTTTGGTGCAATTTTGCTTCACTAGAGGGCAGGTTTGAGTAGGGAGATGATTTTGTTGGATCTCCTAGGTTGCTGTATGGGGCATAGGGGGTCCAACCACTTGATTGTACCATAGTACCCCTCTTCCAGAGAGCTTGGTGGGCTCAATTGGACAATGCAGGCACCCTATGAGGCTGTTTTGGTAGGTTCACGTTTCCCGAGGCAGATTAAAAAATGATTAAATGGCTACTGAAGAATTCAATTTGGGCTACTGAGGCAAGGAAATGGATTGGGATGAGTCATGATGATGAGAGTGATGTCCTCCGCACCTTCTCCAACAGTTGCAGCACCTGATTGGGCCCACACCTATCTTTTCGGGCATTTTATATTATTTTCTGGAGCTTTTGGGAGGCTCACGATTTCCTCAAGGAGGCACAATTTCACAGTTTAAAAAATATATTATTTTTATTGTGCCATGTGGACACCCAGAGGGAGTTAGTTAACACTCCATGGACCCACCATGTGCTTCATTTATTTCTTGTTGAGGGGGTCCCCTCCCCTAGTGTGATTTAGTCCACTTTTATATTATATTGTTATGTTGACCCATGTATTGTATGTTGAGCTCATCTCAACCATTGATTAGACATTTGTATCTTTTAATCCTAGCCACTCATTTGAAAAGTGGTTATGGTTTTGGTTCTCTCATTCCTATTTAAATGAGAGAGCTTCTCATTTGTAAGGGGTCTTTCGCTCTTGGGTCTGGATAATAGAAAATTTTTTCTTGTGGATATTTCTTGGATCTCCTTTGAATCTTGTGTTCTTAGATGGTGATTGGAAAATCTTTTCCTTCCTAGCATTCAAGAAATTTGGGTGATATCTATATATTTTTCGGGATCATTATCTTGTCTACAAGAGGGCGACTTCAACTTGGGTGTTTTTGCAGGGGCTCCTCAACTCGCTTGGATTGGCTTCGTCTTGTATTAAGGGGTTTTCATTAATTTCATTGTGATCTATGATTACATCTTGTTACTTTTTTGTAGATCTTGCTTTTTTTTCTCATGACAACAAATCTGATATTGTTGACGTTTGTTGTGTAGGAGAGAGGGCACATTGACTCCTTGGGCAAAACATTGGACATAGAACTCGCTCAAAGCTTCTCAAATTGATCGGGATGGTGGGGATCATCATCATCAAGGCATCTACAAGGTTTTCCAGGTAAGATCTATAGGTTAGTTCCTTTTCTTTCAGATCTCAATCCATTGGCACATGCTTTTCTTCATTTTACTGAAAATTCCATAATAATAAAAAACCAAAAAACAATAAAAATAGACCGCTTGATCTATGGACAAACCGTTGTTGGGTTTTGTAGATCGGGTCATCCCTGAGCTGAAAGTGCCTGGTTTGCCCTAGATCTGAGAAACTGTCCTCCCAAACCCTAGCGCTCCTCACCATTTTTCTAACTTTTTTCGAGATTTGATTTTTCCCGCAAAATTCCATCTTGGGTTTGTAGATCAAGTCATCCTCTCACCATTTCTCCTTCAACGTTGAGCTAGAAGTGTCCAGGTTGCCCTAGATCTGATAAATTGACATCCTAAACCCTGGCACTATCCATCTTGCTGCTGGTTTTTCCTGTGATCTGAATTTTGCGACCAAATACCTTTTTGGGTCTGTAGATTGGGGTATCTCCCAGGGGGTTCTCCTCCAACGTTGGGCAGATAGTGATTCCATTGTCTTAGATCTAATAGGCATTCATCTCCAACCCTAGTGCTACCCCTTCTTTGGCCTCTTATCCTTGTAACCTGACTTTTCCCTAGTGACTCGGGTACTTTGATACTGCCATATCTTTCATCAAGTCTATCCATCGGTACTAGATAGCCCCAATCCTGTCATTGCCCTCCTTGCATTGGTTACGTTTCCTAAGGCAACGAATATCTTCACCTGTTGCTAGTACCTCAACCCAAGATCTAGTCTTTACCTCATAGGTCACCCGTGTCCCAAACTTGGATTGAACCTCATACTTCCCAAGCCTTAAGCCAGAGCCTTGGTCCACCTAGTGACATCCTCCATAGATCTAGGGTTTCCATTTACCTTACAACTTACGTATCTCAAGCCTACTTGATCTGATCTGGTGTCTAGGTTTGATCTCTTCTATCGGGAGTAGATCTGGGTCTCTCCCTTTGTTGTCTTGGGCTGAGTTAACATAAAGCGAAGACCGCCTCGATTGGCGTGACAACCATCCATTTGGGAGTCGAGGCAATCTTGGTTCCACCTCCTTAGTTGCTTGTCCCTCTACCATCCATCCTGGATCCACCTCACATAGGCAACTACAAGGTTGGTGATGACACGTTTTTTTTCCTATTCCAAGCATGATATAAAAAGGTTAGGTGGAATAAAAAATCCAATGTAGCCACCTAAGCATTTTATTGATATAAAAAAGCTTTTCTTGGTCTTTGGTTACTAGCTAAAGCAAGAATATATTATTCAAAAAATGCAAACCTATGTGATGTTCTAGAATGGGCAGGCTGGATGGGAAATCATAAGCATGAATGGTGTCATCAAACTTCTTCCTAAACTGGTAAGTGCTTGCGCAAGCTGCTTCTATCCATGACTGGATAGGGCTGATATACAAATCGGCATGATGAGGAAGATTGACTACACCATCATATTGATCATCAAGGCTTACCGAATGATAACTCATTGTATAAGCCCCATGCTGCTCCAAATCATAAGGAACGTCCATATGTGAAAATCATGGGTGAGACCGATATTCCATTGATTGCATCACATCTGACTCTTCACTACACTACTACTCCAGATCTTTGCTATTGATATCCATATATGACTCTTGTTATCACATATATAGTAGCCGAGGTACCATATTCTATTTTTCAGATTCCAATACACTATTTCAACTAGTTCCCTTACATATGAGATGCTGAGATGAACATCTATGATGGATCACTATTTGATGATGGACTATAGTACTTTCCCATGCCATGACTGAGTCTCAGGACACTCAGATTTGAGGACTGATGTAGCCATTTAGCCATTTACAGAGTAGTCTATATTTCCTAGAGTTGCAGCAACAGTTTCTCAGTGGACAGATGTTGGTTCAGATTGGTTATTTGCATGTATACGACTCAACATGTATTATCTTGTGTTATGGTTATTATTGCTTTTATACTCATTCTTGTGACATGTCTTAGCATTTAGTATCATGATCTGGTGATCATATAAATACGTGGACTTGGTTGTATTGATATTATGTATGTATGTCCCTACTTAGACCTAGAAGTTCTTGACTCATACTCATTGGTTTTACCCTCCTTAGGGAGAATAGAGGTGATCATTCCCACCATACTTTGGCTTGCTAGTGTTGGTTTCATTGTTCGCTATTTCCACCCATCCATTATCTTTCAGTTATGTTTATAACCCGACCTACTACTTGACTAGTGGCATGGAAGACCTCCCCCCACTATAGCCTCTTTGTTGGATAAGCTTCTTTGTTTATTTGTGTCTTGGCTTTGAGTTGCCTAGGTTGTGTTGGCTAAACTTGAAACGAATAGTGTTGCCATCAATACAGTGTATAAGGAAATGAAATGAATATCTTGTGAAAGTCCCATTCATGAAAAGAAGTGTTTTTGAACATACATGAGTGCAAGGCAAGCCTAATGAAATTGGGTTTGAAGTGTAAATGTGAAATGTGAAATGTAAAACCCATGGAACAAGTGTTTTTAAACACACATGGAGCATGAAGCCTTAATAAAATTAAATTCCGTGTGACAAATGCATGGATCAAGGCTATGGAAAATCGAAGGCCCCAAAAACAATGGTTCTTAAAAGTTATATCTAAACATTGCTGGCCTCACTTGTATTTGATTTGGATTGTGAGCATTTGTCAAGGTAAATAAGCACCTCTGAACGTAACTTACCCATTTGTGAGACACTGCCATCCCTTGTGTTATTGCTTTTCCGGCATATGCTAGAATGAGTATCTCCTTTCCATATCCAAATTGTCATTGTGTCAAATTAGTGGTCACCCTTTAACCTAGCCTTTTGATCTTTAGCCTTCATCTTTCACTAGCAAATTGATTACAACTATGAAGTGAGTATGGTCTTGAAAGTCTGGTCTGAGTCATAATTAATAATTAACAAAACTCTATATATTAGGTTGGTAGATTGTCAGTGAAATGATTACTACTTGTTATAGTTGTTACTTGAATGATTTGTAGAGCATGTCATAACCTCTAACACTTGCAGCAGTGTGATGTTAGCCTGGGTCATATTATTGGTCATGTACAGATTATTTTTATTTTATTTGTCCAAGCATATTAGATATTGTACATGATCACACATAGATCAGTAGGGTGTATGAGTATACACCTTAGATGGCTTTGAGTTCCCTGAGTCCAATGAGATAGTTTGATTTCAGTTTCGGGTAGTTACAGTGATGATTTGTCTCAGTATACCATTCTGGTGCAGTTTTGCCATGTTAAATGGCTTGTCAGAGCAGAAGGGTGACTTGATTGGTTCACCTAGGGCGCTGTATTAGGAGGGGGTGGTCCAGCCACTTGTTTTTATCTAAGTTGTTAGAAAAGATGGGTACGAGGACGGGGACAGGGACGCCACTTTTTGAAACAGGGTACCTAGGTACGTCGGGGGAACTGTAGACACACACACACACACACACATATATATATGTGTGTGTGTGTGTGTGTGTGTGTGTTAAAATTTATAAAAATAAAACACTTCACACTCACATCATACATGCATATTTGATATTTCTAAATTCAATGATTCATATGAACATTTGCATTGAAAATTTGAAACATAAAATAATAAATTTGATAAATCATATGACATAGACTCATAGTAGATATCAATTAGAAGACTGAAGTTATATTAATATAATTAACAACATAAACTATTATATGTCCATGACACCACGAGTTAAAACTTCATTGCCATACTACATCCAAAATTTGCCTAAAGGCATTTTTAGACATGAAAAAAAAAGGTTCAAAATAGTAAACATTGAACATGAACAAGATAGTTGATTTGGCTTACTCAAGCCATGTCATCAGCAGCCTTAGGATCAATGTCATTAGCATCACTAAGGTCCTCTGTCACGTCGTTGCTGGAGTAGTGAGCACAGTGCACTAGCAGTGAGAAATGCACTGTTGCGTTGGTTTAGGTAAGGGGCAAGGTCCCACATAACATGTGTTTTAATGTTTTATTATTAAATTTTTAAAATTTTGAACTTCAAACTTTGCAAATTGACTCATCTCAAACAACGAGCTAAGATAAATTGTCCAACGGTTGTACTGGTCGCGTACCCAAACATGTGGTATGACGTACCAAAATCCACACGAGTACCCTATTTTCATACATGAAGTACCCGATACGTGAGATTGGATTTGGGTACGGCTGGGTAGGGCTGGGGACGTACCATTGAAGTACCTGTTACCAACTTTTTGTACCATAGTTGGGTTACCTGAGGAGCCGTTGGTTGATAAACATGTCCAATGTTTGATTCCAATGTATCAGTTGATCCGTCTTCATGTCTAGCCAATATTGGCTAGCTAGTTTTTCATTTGAATAATTTTGACCATGGCCCCGCGGGGTTTGTAATAAAATGTGTTAGTAGGGTGTTTTGAGTGGTTCGGTCTCCTAAGACGTAGAATCTCAACTAAGGTATTCCAGGGAGTTTTTTGCACTTGACAATTATGCTTTGCCTATAGTTGAGTATAATTGACGAGGTTTTCTCCTGCTTCCTCCAAAGCTGGAATGCCGATTTTGAATTCTAGGCCTTGGGGGGTTATTAGAGCCCAACTGAGTATATATAAACCTACTAGGCATTGTTAGAATAGAGCATGGTCATGTCTTAAGTCAATAGGACCTTTAAAATTTTTTCGAATTTTTTTCTTTTTCGGACGGGTTAAAAAATTATTTTTAATTTTTTAATTATTTCCCTAAGTTTTTCGATTAATTTTTCCATAAATTAATTGGAAAAATCCTGTTTGTAATAAGTTAGTCATCCGGACTCTGAATTCAGTGATTGAAGGCTCTAACCTTAAACCAAAAATCATTCTTGATCGGCCAGCCAGTCAGATCCAACTTTCAGATCATCAATCAGACACATAATGCTCATTTTCTCAAAAAAGTCATTTTTGGGGAAAAAAATGATTATTTTGGAGAAAATTAAAACTCTCCAAATTAATCCAAATTCAGTGAAATAAAAGGCTAAATGACATCTCAATGGGCATTTATGATGATTGGAGTTATCATAACTCAGCTTCAGTTAGCATTCAGTGAGCAATAAAGATATATTCAGTTAACGGATTTGTCATCTCCAGCTAAACTCCCGAATTGGATGAGATGGAGAGCACTCATTGGTTTGATGATTTGATCGAGGCAAGAATGATGATAACATTATGATCTGATAGCAGTAGGCTCCTCCAGACCTAGTGGTGGCTCCTCCATACCTAAAATGAGGCTTTACCTACCAGCTTACGCCCCTCTTCATGCTCACGCTCTCTCTCTCCAGCAGATGCGCCTTCACACGTGTGGGATGAATCTGGGCTTTGTTTTAACTGCTTAGGGTTGGAATGGGGGCGCCTTGCTTGGGTGGAGGCCTCCCCTCATTCCCAGCTCATCTTCTTTAGGTCTGGTCTTTAAGTGGTGGTCGGTCCAGTTAGGTTTGGTTTTCTGGTTTTAGGGTTTTGGGTTCTTATTTCATTGTATAAATAGAGGCTTCTTTAGCTCTATTCGGATGGATTTTTGTGTAGAGAAACTCTGTCCAAACTGTGTAAATGCTTTGTTGCTTTATGCAGCCGTGGAATAAATTTTAAGGCTTTGGAGGCTCATATGGTTTGTAAAATGTGGATGAATGCTCTTGGCGAATGAGGTGATTGTGTTTCAATGCTCTCGTTTCATGCTTATGTTGGTTAATGATTCATGCTTTAGAAGGCTTCTGTAAGCACATAAAATCAATTATTTGAAGTTTCAATTTAATTGTTTATGGTTTCACTCTTAGAAATTGAAAGTAGCATTGGTTATTCAGTTATATGATATGCTCTTTTATATTTCAAATTGTAAAACATACATGATCTAATCCATCTTTTGGCAAGTGTTTGAGTTGAATTTGTGCAGATCACTTCATCCAATCAAGTAGGAGTTTGAGCTCAGGTGCATCCTCTCCTCTTGAAGTCAAGACAACTTCCGGAATTTTCAAGCTTCAAAGAATCCAAGCGTCATAAAAAAAGCCACAGGTTTGAATGTTTTTTCTTCATTTTTATTCATCTTTCAAAGTTTAAGAAATTTTTACATTCTTGTGTTAGAGCAAGGCTTGGGCTAAAGTGAACATTCATTCACCAAACCTTATGCCCCTGTTGGCTGTTCCGTCTTCAATTTGCAGCCATCTTTCTCTTTTTATTGTAGCCGTTTCCTCTCCTCTTTCACTGCCCACTTTTGCCCTCTTTCTTTGCTTTTTGCAGCCCTCTTTTGGCCCTAATTTGCAGCCTCATTTACCTTTCTTTGCAGCCACTTTTTGGGCCCTAGTTTCAGCCATCTTCATTACTTTTTGCAGCCCTCTTTCTTCAATTTGCAGCCCCTCTTTCTCCTTTGTTTTCATCTTTCTTTGACCTCCTTTCATCCTCTTTTCACCCCTTTTTCACTTCTCTTTTCATAGCATTTTACTCCTCTTTTTTTTCTTCCGGTTTTGGTAAGGGTTGAGTAGTTTTTTGTTACTAAGTTTGTAGATCTAGTTTCAATTTATGTTTTATGAACTAACACCATAACGAGTTTGTGTTCAAAGCTCGTAGTTTCAGGCAGGTGAAGGAGAGCCCAAAGGTTAAAAGCAAGCAAAGAAGCAAGCAAGAGCAAAAAGACCAAAACATCTCCCTCCTCTTTCTTCCCTTTCTCACCATCTACTCATTCAAGAAGAAGCTGAGCATAACAAAGCATTGTAAAAATTAACAAAAGGGCTAGTAGGAGCAAGCCTCCCATGTTTTCTACTTCCCCTATTTGGGGGAAGTGTGTCTTGTGTTCCTTTCATCTTTCTTAGTGTAGTTTTAACTTAAAGCACTTAGCTTAGTTCTTTTGGTTAGACTTAGTTTCCATTTCCACTAATTGCTAGTTGTTCATTAAGTATAGCTACTAATTGCTAGATTAGACTTTATTAATTGCATTGTGGTATCTTTCTCTATAATTGTCAATCTTAAAAAGAACCAAAATCTCTTGAATCTCACCATAAGGTGGATCAAGTGTGCTCTCTGTCGGAGAGTTTGTTTAACTGTTTTTTATTTATTTTCATGTATTCTAATGTTTGCCAGTTAACTAATTAATTCTTAAGTAAGACTCTTGAATTTGCAGTAACACAAGTCAAGAGCACTCTCTGTCGGAGAGCATTATTAGATCTGCACATCCTTGCATTAGGCATTTAGATTAGATAAGTCTCTTGAACCTTTGTCATAAGACAAGGTCGAGAGTGCTCTCTGTCAGAGAGTTTTAATTAACTAATTTAATAAAACTTGCAACACACCCCCCCCTAATTAATTAACTCCCTCCCCCTCTTTGTCGGAGTATGCTCCGACCGGTCTCAGATCGGAGTACCCAGAAACAGCACTGAATCTCTAAACCCTGTAAGAGTAATTTAATAAAACTTAACACCCCGTAACCAACGCATCGGCATTGTAGGGAATCTTCCAAAGTACTTCCTAGTAGAGGCACCGGAATCCTACTGTTTAAGCTTCTCAGCTAGCTGGTCAATCTTCGCGATACCAGCCTGGAATACTGGGCGGGACCGACATGTCTTCAACAGAAGGAACTTAGAATATTCTCTTGGCTTTTGACAAACCTTCGTTGACACCTAAATCAAGAGCACATAAAATCCTTAAAACCTACCAAGAGCATTCGCACAATCTAATACTCACTAGTTGGATTCCTAGACTTATTATTTTGTTTGCGCATTTCAGTATCATTGACTCCATAAGGCACTGGTCCTTAATTAAATTTGCATAATTATCTTATATTGATCAATTGTCTGTGGTTCATTATAATTGCTATCTCTGAATGCTTAATCAAAAGTTTGGAATTTATACTTATCTTTTAATCTCTTGTCGCAACATGGATTGCTCTTTTGATTTTGTGTCACATTCATAATAAGTAAACACCTTCAAATCTTAATAAATCCTAAGTAACATTCATCCACATCTGCAACCTTTAAAAACACTTTAACAACTTAAGAGCCATAGAAACTCTTTTGTAGGGACTACCCCCCTTGGCTTTGTTAGGAGTTAACCTAAACGGAGGAGCTAGGAGTAGGTGACAGTACCTAGCTCTGTGCTTGCCCCCAAGGTCACACCTCTCCCACTTTCCTAAGTGAGGAGACAACTTTCATTAGATTTCTGCTGCTGGTGTGCGATCGACGGACAACAATCTTTTGGCGCCGCTGCCGGGGACAAATCTTTTTGTTCCTGGACGACCTTTGTTTCTTTTAGTTTTTTACCTTTTTTCCCCTTTTTGGTAGATTTTTAGTCCAATCACTCTTCGAAATTAAACTTAAGTCCACCTGGCGACTTCAGTGTCAGTTAACACCTCAAGGTATTCTACTAGAAGAAACTCTGAAGGTTTGTTCGATTTCATTCCTGACCTTGAGAAAGTCTATAGGAGACTGAACAAACTAGCTTCTCGTAGGATCCTTGCAGAACTTGGATCTATGTCTGTTTCAGACATCCACCTTTTATTTCCAGAAAACTTAGAAAATTTGCAAAACAATAACTGTTTCCTTGACACAATGGTGAGTTCTTTAGTCAAATCAACTTTACTTAGATAGTAGGTCAACCTCATGACATTCCTGAAAAGGCTATCGACAAACTTATGACCTATAATGGCACTGATGCCTCTGTCTGTACTGAGCAACATCTCAGAAATTTCTCCAGGCACTGTGGTTCTTATGTTAGGGGTGCTGATAAACATGAAGATGTATACATGACCTTGTTTGCTTTGTCTTTGGATGGCAAGGCTGGCAATTGGTATGATAATTTTCCAAACAATTCTTTTACCACCATAGCGGACTTCAAGACTGCTTTCCTTGGAAAGTTTGGCAGTAAAAAGGAACCTAGACATCTAGTAGCAGCTTTGACTAGCATGAAGAAATTTGAAACTGAAACGATGGATGAGTTTAATAATAGGTTCATTGAGTTGGCAAATTCCATCCTTGCCACTTATTCTCCTCCTGCAGCTTCTGTTTTGGATTACTACATTGAAGCATTAAGTGGCAAGATCCAGTACCAGATTAGAGATAAGGAGCCGGCTACTTTACTTCTAGCTCAGGGCTTGGTTGTCAAAATTGATAAGAATATGCAGTCTTTAGGAGAGTCAAACATCCAGGGTTACTCTAGGTCATCCGTTCCTCTTAAAAATGTTGAACCTAAAGGGAAGGAGCCGTCAAACGAAGCTTATGAGAAAAAGCTCACAGACCTAACTGAGAAAATGCAAGAAATGGAAAGGAAATACTTAACACAGATTAGGGAAGTTCAGAATAGGGTCATAACAGTTGAAAGAGCGCAACCCCTGCCACCTCCTAGAACTTTCCCTGCAAGGCAAACATGGCAGAGAAAGAATCCCAAGCATAAGCAAAGGCCTCTTCATCAGCTAGAGGCTACTAATATGGTTGAGCCTTACAAACCATTTTGTAGGGCATGCAGAGATTTCCGTGAGGAATCTGGCTGTCATTATGCATGTTATGTCCAGGAGCATGGTTATCCTGAGGGTTGCAGTCCCAATACGTTTGCAAGCGAGCCTGATTTGATCAACAACATAGATGACATCCCTAGCACCTCCATAGGAAATTGGCCACATGCCAATCATTATGAAAAGAAAGTTGACCACTTAATTCAATACTATGGTGAGATGCCTTCAGTCGAGCAGATCAACAACACTCAAAACTTCAAGGGAATAACTTATCAAAGAAAAGGGTCTTCTGCACAGAATATTCCTAAGGTAACAGCTCCTAATCCTCCCAAAGAAGTAGACACTAAAGAAATTGTTGATTTAAGTTTTGACTTAGGTAATTGGCTAGCAAATACAAAGTCCTTGTTCCAGTCCTTGAATTATGTAAAATCCCTGGCCAAAGAGAGAGACTTTTGAAAATCCTAGACCCTCCAAGTAATGTTGATTCTCAAACTGAAGAAAATCCTTCAAATCTTGTAAAGCCCCTTACCCCTAAAAATGTCACTTTTTCTGATACTGTGGAGCGAACTTCAAATAATGTCTTTGTCGATCCACCTATGATTCTACATACTAGGGACCCAAGAAAAGAAGATCATCCCCTTTTTACATATTATTGATGATGGGTGATCTTCTTCTACACAATTGTATGTTAGACTCGGGATCTAGTTCCAGCATCATGACCAAAAAAGTCATGCAGCAGCTTGACCTGAGAACCACAAGGCCATACCAGAATGTATGTGCCATGGACTCTAGACCGGTTAAAGTTGAAGGGATGATTGAGAACTAGTTAGTTAGATTGGCTAAGTATCCGGAAATCCAGATCACCATGGACATCCTTGTTATTGATGTTCCGGACAAATGGGGGATGTTGCTTTCTAGGAAATGGGGTGCCACTTTGGGAGGATCAATCCAGATGGATTGGACCTATGCCACTGTACCGGCATCGGAGTTTTCACTTTTTAAGTTGTATTCTGAAAAGGAAAAATGACACCATGTTGAAAACCCTCAAAGACCATTGAATGAGTATGCTTACCACACTGATGAAAATGGTACCTATCAAATCAACTCCACCTTCTTGGAACCCCTCCAAGAAGAGATAAAGACTGAAAAACTTAGTGAAATATGGAGAATGAATTTTGATGGTGCTTACTCTAGAACAGGCAAGGGGGCTGGTGTTGTCATTATTTCACCAGAGGGTAAGGTTTTCAACTTTGCTTTCAGATTGGAATTCAAAGCAACTAACAATATGGCGGAGTACGAGGCACTTCTACTAGGCATTAAGATTGCCAAGGACATGGGGATCAAGCTGCTTAGTATTAAAGGGGATTCTGACTTAGTTGTCCAACAAGTTAAGGGTTAGTTTGCATGTAAGTGTCAAAGACTTAAAAAATATAGAAATGCAATCTGGGATACAATGGAATTCTTTGATGCCCTTAACATAGAAGCAGTCCCTAGAGATCAGAATAGTGCCTCCGATAAGCTTGCAGTTTCAACGTCAACTCTTCAGCCATCAGATGAGATGTTAGAGGGGGATTGTCCTTTAGAGATTAACTTCAGACCTTCTATTCTTGATAATGTTGAACATTGGCAGGTCTTCAAAGATGATGAGCAAATTTTGAGATTTATTCATAATGTCGATGAATTCCTAAACTTTAAAGTAAATGATCAGGAAGAAAATAAAGAATATTATGGAGAAGGTGACCAGTTTAACAATCTTGTCCCACATGGTCTAGTTGCCTTAGAAAACATCTTTGATAGACAGGATAGAAGAAAAAACAATGTTGAGCAGATGAAACCAGGGGATTACATTGAAATCAACATTGGGACGGAAACAGAACCTAAAATTATAAAAATTGGAAAAGGTACTTTCGAAAAAGAAAGGAACATCCTCATAAATCTAGTCAAAGAGTATAGGGATGTATTTGCCTTTACTTATGACGAACTCAAAGCCTATAGGGAAGATGTATTTCAACATACTATTCCCTTAAAACCAGAATGTCAAAATGGCAAGCCTTTTAGACAAAAACTTAGGCAAATAAATCCTAAGTTAGCACCAATCATTAAAAAGGAGTTAGAAAAAATGTTAGCAACAGGAATAATAGCTCCTACAAGACATTCAGCGTGGTGTTCTAACTTGGTCGTAGTTAGAAAGAAGAACGGGAGTATAAGGATATGTATAGATTTCAGAAATCTAAACATAGCATGTCAGAAGGACAATTACCCCCTCCCCAACATGGAGACCCTCCTCCAACGGGTCACTGGATCGAGCATGATGTCGATGCTGGATGGTTTTTTTGGCTATAATCAGGTAGTCATTCAAGAGGAAGATAGGCATAAAACCACTTTCACAACTCCTTGGGGCACTTTTGAATATCTGAGAATGCCCTTTGGCCTTTTAAACGCAGGAGCTACTTTCCAAAGGGCCATGGATTATGCTTTCAAGGAGTTGATCGGCAAAATCATTGAGATCTATCAAGATGATCTCATTGTCTTTTCAAAAGAAAGATCCAGCCATGTTGGTCATCTTAGGCAGATTTTCGAGTGATGTAGGAAGTATGGCATTTCTTTGAATCCGGCTAAGTTGGTGTTGGGCATAGAAGAGGGAAAAATCTTAGGACACATCATTAATAAGGATGGTGTCAAATTGATCTTGAAAGAGTAGAGGCCATAAGAAAGTTTCCCCTCCCTAAGAATGTTAAAGCCCTCCAATCTTTCAATGGTCATATAAATTTTATCAGAAGATTCATTCCAAACTTGGCCGAATTAATGAAACCTATGCACACCTTACTTAAGAAAAATGCCAAGTTTGAGTGGACCAGTGAAGGAAGGAAAGCCTTTGATTCTATAAAGAATGCCATTATCAGATCTCCGGTCTTAGTTAGCCCAGATTACGCAAAAGATTTCATGATCTTTTCCTTTGCTTCAGAAGACGCCATTGCCGGTGTGTTGCTCCAAAAGAACTTTGAAGGGTGCAAGCAACCTATAGCATTTATGAGTAGAGCCTTGCAGAACTCTGAACTAAAGTATACCATCATGGAGAAGCAGGCTTATGCTGGTTAGGATTTTGTTATCTCTCCATCCTATTTAAAGAGGAGAGCTTCTCATTGTATAAGGGTCTTTGGCTCTTGGAATCTTGATAATAGAAAAACTCTTTTGTGGAAATTCCGGGGTCTCTTTTGCATCTGGTGTTCTTCGATGGTGATTGGAAAGTCTATTGCATCCTAGCATTGGAGTATTTGTGGTGAGATCTATATTTTTCGTGGAACTTTTGTCATTGTCTACAGGAGAGCAACTTCACTTGGGTGTTTTTGCAGGGTTTCCTCAACTCGCTTGTTTGGCATCGCTTGTATTAGGGGGTTATCATTAGTATCATTGTGATCTATGGTTTCATCTTGTTACTTCTTTTGTAGTATTTGTCCATTTCTCTTGATGCATCAAATTGATATTGGTGACGTTTGTTGTGCAGGAGGGGGGGCTCATTTGCTTCCTTGGGAAAACCGATTTGCATAGAATACTCATCCAAATCTTCTCAAATTGATCGGGAAGGCATAGATCATCATCATCAAGGCATCTACAAGGTTATCCAGGTAAGATCCACAGGTTAGTTCTTTTTTTCCTGGTTCCAATCCATTGGCATCGTTATTTTACTGTCAAAACCCTAATTTAAAATAATCAGAAAATTGTGTGGATCAAACCGCTTGATCAATTGGCAAACCATATCTTGGTATTGTAGATCAGGTCAAACCCAAAGTGGGTTCTCCTAGGCGTCATGCTTGGATGACTCCACTGGGCCCAAACTCCAAGGCACTAATCCTTCAACCCTAGCGCATCCCTCTCTTGGCCAATTTTTCTTGTGTTTTGATCCTGTCTCTGAGGCTTGGGTACTTTGATACTGTCATACCTTTCATCAAGTCTATCCATTGGTACTAGATAGCCCCAATCCTGTTCTTAACCTCCCTGCATTGGACACAGTTCCCAAGGCAGTGGATATTTTCATCATTTGCTGGTACCTTGATTCTGGATATAGTAATAAAACTCATAAGTCACTTGTATTTCAACCTTGCATCAATTTCACACTTCATAACTTATTGATCCAAACCATTACCCACCTTGTGACTTCATCCATAGATCTAGGGTTTACTTCACCTTACACCTTACATATTTCATTTTCCATTGATTTGTTATGGTGTCTTGGTTTGATCTCTTCCGTCGGGAGTAGATTTGGGTCTCCCCCATTGTTGTCTTGGGCTAAGACAACATCAAGTGAAGATTGCCTCGATTGGCGTGACAACCATCCATTTGGGAGTTGAGGCTATTTTGGTTCACCTCTTTGGTTTTCCATCCCTCTACCATCCATCTTGGATTCATCTCATAGGGTCAACTACAAGTTTGGTGATAACAGCTCTAACTGATCATGTGAAAATTGTGCATACTTCTTTGCCATACCAATCCTTCCCAAAGATTCTGAATGAATGCTCTCTTATGTGGGCATGTGATAGATGGGATTTTCAAGAAATCCCTTAACATATGTTGAATCAACACTCCCCTCTAGATATATCATAAACGGGATTCTCCATAAATAACCAATAATTATCATCAACATCTTTGTAAAATATGGGGGAGTCCCCATCAAATGCATCATGCTCCTGGTTATGTCCATCCTCATGTTCACAATAATCATCCCCAGAAGGCCTAGTTTCGAAAATATGACAAGGAGTAAAATTTTTCAAAACTTCATCACTAAGTGGAGAACATAGAGGAGTTTCATCATATACCATATAGACTTCATCAAAATTTTCTTTATAAATTTTTGGGATGGTTTCTTCTTGAGGTAGATTTGGAGTATAAGTATTATCATCATCACTAATAGAAACCCGAGCACACTCCAAATCTTCAATGGCATCATGAGGTGGATTTTCAATAAGATCTTCAATCAAGAAATCCTTATGTGCCTCTTCAAAGGGGTCGTTATGAATCTCTTCTTTAGCGTCAGGTTGTATTCTAGGGAGGAGGGCATCATATTTTTTAACAAGTTGCTTAATCTCCTCACTTCTCCTTCATACCAACGTAAAAGGAAACATTCGAAAAAATCAACCATGGAAACTATGGATTTTTCAGGAAGGTCATTAAACCAATTCCTTGCATCCCCTTTCAGGGAAAATGAGAAAATGAACATAAGGTCATCCTCATGCACCACATTAAAATCATACACCAGAAGAAAGTAGCAATATGATGGGTGACTGATTCGCCATCATTTCCAAAAAACTTTGAGTCAACATTAAATAACTCAGTATGGTTATAACAATCATTAGGAAATCCAATGATATTTGAGAAATCAATTGCGGGGCATGCATCGAGCAGGAGAGTACGAAGCCCTTCTTTATCCATAGTAGGATTAAGATATTAAGATATGAAGTAACAATGGAGAACATCTGGTACTGAATCAAGAAAGTTGTCAAATAGTGAGCTTAAAATTTACTGTGTCGTATGAGCTCATCTACACACAACAAGTCTCAGCAAATTTATGAGATACAAGGATTTAATCCCTTCAATGGAGTTGCCATGTTAGAAAAAATATACATTTAAAAACTCTCACAAAAATGTTTTTTGCTTTTCTTTGTAAAAAATAAAATTTGAAAAAAGTCAGTGGAGTCGCCAGAGGAGATTTAAAGATCTACTCTAAGCATTCATCAAACAAAGATAAAACAAAAAAGGAAGAAAACAAAAGTCGTACTCGGAGAATAAAAAGATTTATCCCTAGCAACGACGCCAAAAAATGTTGCTGCCTTTCACACACGTGAGGGGAATGTGGTAGAAATCTTCAAGCCACTCGGTGTGTCCTTGGGGGCAAGTCTCGAGTCAAGGTTGTCACCTTGTTCTTGACTCATCTGTTTAGGCCAACTCCTAACGAAGCCAAGGGGGGTAAACCCTGTTAAATTGCTAAGGCTGTTAAGGCTTAGTGAGATGGTGATGAATGAGTTATTTAGGAGTTTGATAAACAAAACGAACACAAGATATTGCAACGGAAGTAAAACACAACAATATAAAGATCAATATATGATATATAAAGCATGTGGAAACAGATGATTATATCAAGTAAAGAACCAGTGCCAAAATGGAGTCCACAGATAAAACGTGTTGTTGTATTGCTGAAAGGAAAATGTTGCAAGTGCTCTTGGTCAAATTTTAGATTAGTGTGGGGATGAGTTGATTAACTTAAGGGGAAGAGGGAACTACAAATATACCCGAAGGTACGAGGAGTATGTCCAAAAATGTTATCCGATGCAGATCCCTGCAAGGAATATGTGAGCTGGTTGGAGTCTCTGAGACGTGTTCACCACTACACCAACAAGAGTGTAGCCTAACGGTGTCTTGAGGTCGCTACCTGGTTGTTCCCGCTTCCTTTGTGGATTTTGCCACTGCAACGGACTAATTCGAGGCGTTGGATTTTCTCCCCTAGGAGGTTAATTCAAATGTGAGACTAATTAAACTAGTCACCCACGTTGCTTTTGGTGCAGCCAATTGATCAGTTGAACCGTAGCGGTGTAGAGCATACACAACAGAGCCTCGGTAAATTTTAAGGATTTGAAACTTGTAGCGTGTTCTTTATTAAATCCCCAAGAGTCTCTTTCAAGTTATACACCCTAATCAGGAGAGCAAGGGGAGTAAATTATTAAAAAATAAAATAAATAAAAGCAGTACAAACACAAGGTTTTTCTAATTAATCATACCATGCATCTCTTTCCTCTTTCGGGTAACTTAGGAAGTCGTGGTTAAAACCATGAAAAAATGCATGGACACAAATCCCCCTAGTGGGAATGGGGAGAGGGATCTGAAGGAGCCTACTCCAAATATTTTATTATGGTATTTACAATGCTTGAGGTGGATGTCAATGGTCCTTACTAATCTGGATGCAGAGGCTTACAGGTTTTTAGAAATAAGACAAGATCAAGAGTGGTGCTTCGGGAGGTCTTTCAACAACTTAGATCTTTGATTTTTTGGCAGCACTTCTCCTTGTCTTGGCAATAAAAGTGAAAAACCAGCCACCTGTAATGTACCAAATGTGCCAAATAAAGTGTTAAGAACATAAAAATATTAAGTACTGAAAGACTGGAAATATGCACTAGTACTTAATAAAAACTAGATCTACTTAGAAAATATTACTTTATGTTTCTAGATCTAGATACATGTTTAAATAGATCAGAGTTTAGATATTCCTTGAAAGAGAAACTAAACTACTTAAGCATGTGAGTAACCATAACCGAGAAAGATTTAACTTTTTTTTAAAAGTGAAGGAAAGAGAGATAGAAAGATTGCTGGAAGCCTGGGAATGTAATCATTAATATAATAAAGTCATGTAAAGTCATAGAGGTTAACCCTCCGTTGTAAGTTGGGGCAATAGTCCCCACAGTTGAGGGGTACTAGGGTTATTAGGTTCTCCTAGTGAAGTTGACCCTGGTAAGTAATTGTCAAGTGGAAAACTAGTATAAATAGAGAGTGAGTCTCTCTATTTGACACACACACTCACTCAACTATAGCGCATGAGTGAGAGAAGAGGAGCTTGCACAAGTGAGAGAGAGAACAGCTGTCGGAGATCATCTTTGTGTTTTTGGGTTTTACTTTTTCTATTGGTGCTCATTCTATCTCTGAGGAAGTTGTAGGGTTTTCTTCTTTATGGTTTTCTCGAGGAAAACTCTTTGTGTCTCTTGTCTCTTGTGATTATTGCTGTGCATGTTATTCTCTCAGATAAGATCCTAGATCATTTTGCTTAAATGATAAAATCTAACATGGTATCAGAGCTAACCTGAGAAGAATACATTGTGCAGCTGCAGAAGCTAGGGCTTCTTACTTTTTGGTCTTTCCTTGAGATCATCAACAAAAGGAGGCTAGGCTAACTGTCCATTGAAGGGCGCATCTTTTTGTCGAAGCAGGATTTGATTTTGGGCATTTTCAGTTTTTAACTTGTCACTACTGTGGGAAATTAGGGCTTTTCAAAGAAGTATAATTTTTGAATGAGCCCAGCATAGGATTGCTCTCCTCGTCAAAATTGAAATTTAGAGACCAAGATCGAAAATTTTGGTTGGGTAAAACTCCAGGAAAGTCAACCCCTAATTTGACCTCGGACCAAAAAATCCTAAAAGACTAAAACTAGTCATTTTGGTGCATTCGTTATATCTCGAGATTGGAGAAGGCTTAGGAGCCGAAACTTTTTTCAGGCCAAAGATAAATTCCCGATGTATCCTGCGTAAACGTTGTAGCCTCAGATTCTCTATATTCTAGTAGATATGATTCCTTCAAGTTAGGGTTCCAGCCTCTCCCTGGATTCATCCCTAAACAGGACACTTAGGGAAAATTACTATATCTCATGCTACGAAGTGTTATCACATATATAGTAGCCAGGCTACCATATTCTATTTTTCAGATGCAGTACATTTTTTCAGCTAGATCTCTTACATATGAGATGCTGAGATGAGCAGTTTTGACGGATCATTATTTTGTTAGTGGACTATTATACTCTCCCATGTCAGGACT
>LPNX010444474.1:175816-250039 GCA_001517045.1 Pseudotsuga menziesii
TGACCGCTGTAACCATTCAGTCATTTGCAGAGCAGTTAGTGATGCCCAGATTGGTTCTAGTGTTTTCTCATGGGACAGATGATGGTTCAGATGGATTGTTAGCATTGTTATGACTCGGCATTTATTTTATTGTGTTATGGTTATCATTGCTCTTATACTCATCTTTGTGACATATACTAGCATTTAGTGTTATGACCTGGCGGTCATAAATATATGGATTTGGATGTATTTGTATTATGTATTGGTGTCCCTACTTAGACTTGGAAGTTCCTGATCTATACTCATTGGTTTTACCCTCCCTAGGGAGAATAGAGGTAGTCATTCCCACCATTCTTTGGCTTGCTAGTGTTGGCTTCATCTTTCGCTGTCTCCACCCATCCATTATCTTCCAGTTTTGTTTTTAACCTGACTTACTACTTGACTTATGGCATGGAGGACCTTTCTCCATTATAACCTTTGTTGGACAAACCTCCCTGTTTATAGTGGGTCTCGGGTCTGAGTTGGAGACATAACTTGCCTTTGGTGAGTTGGATTGTATGCCTAAATCATTCTGGTCGGTTGTCCCGATGTTTGGCACTGTGTAGAACTCCCCCTAGTCACTTGAGATGTTGTTGGGTAAAACTGAAAGCTCATGTACTACTTGTATTGGAAATGTTTATATATGCACCCATCGAAAATGTAAATTCTAAAATGTGTTTCTTAACAGATACGAGCAAAGGGCAAGAGAAATGAAATGCTAAAATACTCCGTGAAGGGTATAAGAAAAGGTCCCAAAAGCAATGGTTAAATATATGCTATATCCAAAAATTGTTGACCTTATAAATTTGAATATGTCTTGGATGAAAGCTGCAGTTAGTTGTCCTTTTAAGCACTGGTGAAGTCCCCAAAAGGTCATATAGGCCAAAAGGCAATGGAAATAAAATTGATGGTCCTAATGAACTTGGATCAAACTTGATGTAGACATGATGCCTAAGTTGAATAAGCACTCTTTGAACAACTCAACCATGTGTAAGGCACTACCATTCCCTGTGTTGTTGTTTGTCCGGCATGTGGTTATAGTGAGTATTCCCTTCCCGTATCCAAAGTGTCATGATGTTAAGTTGGTAGTCATCCTTTACCCTAGCCTTGTCAATTTCAGCCTTCACCCTTCACTAGCAAATTGACTACAACTATGAAGTGAGTATAGTCTTGGAAAGTCTGGTCTGAGTAATACTAAATAAAACTCTATATATGTATTTGGTTGATGTACCGCCAGTGAGGTGACTGCTACTTGTTATGAATGTTACTTAAATGATTTGTAGAGCATGTCTTAGCCTTTTAACACTTGCAGCATATGGATGATAGCCTGAGTTATATTATTGGTATTTGGTCATTTACAGGTGATTATATTGTCTATTGGATATTGTTGATGATTAGGCAGAGACTTGGTAGGGGTATGGGTATGCACCCTAGATGGAGTTGGGCTCTCTGAGTCTAGTGAGATAGCTTATTTTAAGTTTCGGGCACTTGCAGAGATGATTAGGCTCATTTTACCTTTCTGATGCAGGTTTGCTTCACAGGATGATGTGTCTGAGTAGGGAGATGTTTTATTGGGATCTCCGAGGGTGTTGTATGGGGCATAGGGGGTGTAGCCACTTGATTGTACTATAGTACCCCCATCCCAGAGAGCCTAGTGGGCTCAGTTTGACAACTCAAGCACCCTAGGAGGCTGTTTTGGCAGGTTCACGTTTCCCGAGGTAGATTAAAAAATGATTAAATGGCTACTGAAGGAATTGATTTGGGCTACTGAGGCAAGGAAATGACATGGGATGAGTCCTGATGATGAGTGTGATGTCCTCCGCACCTTTTCCAGCAGTTGTAGCACCTGCTTGGGCCCACACCTATTTTTTGGGCATTTTTATATTATGTTCTGGAGCTTTTGGAAGGCTCACGATTTCCTCAAGGAGGCACAAAGTCAAAAAATTAAAATATTATATTATTTTATTGTGCCATGGGGCACCAAGAGGGAGCTAGTTAACACTCCATGGACCCACCATGTGCTTCATTTATTTCTTGTTGAGTGGGGTATCCTCTTTATGGGTGATTTAGTCCACTTTGGTACTTTATGGTTATATTGATCCATGTATTGCATGTTGAGCTCATCTCAACCATTGATTAGAAGATTTATATCTTTTAATCTTGGCCACTCATTTTGAAAGTGGTTAGGATTTTGGTTCTCTCATTTCTATTTAAAGGAGAGAGTTTTTCATTTGTAAGGGGTCTTTGGCTTTTGGATCTGGATAATAGAAAACTTTTCTTGTGGATATTTTCTTGGATCTCCTTTGCATCTAATGTTCTTAGATGGTGATTGAAAATTTTTTAGCTTCCTAGCATTTGGGAAATTGTTATGAGATCTAAATTTTTGGGGATCATTGTTTTGTTTACAGGAGGACGACTTCAGCTTGGGCGTTTTTGTAGGGGGACCTCAAATCGCTTGGATTGTCTTCGTTTTTTTATCAGGGGGTTTTCATTAGTGTCATTGCGATCTATGATTTTCTCTTGCTATTTTTCTGTAGCATTCAGCTTTTTTCTCACGCGGCAACAAATCTGATGTGGTTGATGTTTGTTGTGCAGGAGAGAGGGTGCATTGACTTCCTCGGGCAAACACTGGACATAGAACTCGCTTCAAGCTTCTCAAATTGATCGGGATGGCAGGGATCATCATCATCAAGGCATCTACAAGGTTTTCTAGGTAAGATCTACAGGTTGGTTCTTCTCTTTCATGATCTCAATCCATTGTACCTGCTTTTCTTCAATTTATTGAAAATTTTAAAATATTTAAAAAATCCAAAAATACTTAATCGGGGAACCGTTCGATCTTTGGACAAACCACTATTGGGTTTTGTAGATCGGGCATCCCTCTCACCATTTCATCTTCAACGTTGTCCAAAAGGTTGCTGGTTTGCGCTAAATCTGAAAAACTGACTGTTAAATCCCTAGTGCCCCCCACTCAAATTCTGACCTTTTCCAAATTTGACTTTTTCTGTAAAGTAACCACTTGGGTTCATAGATCGGGTCTCCCTCACTCCAGAACACCCCCAACGCTGAGCTAGTTGCTGCCAGGTGGCCGTAGATCTGAGAAACTGACTTTCAACACCCTAACACTCCTAGTCATTTTCCGACTTTTTCGGATCTGATTTTTTCTGCATTTTTCCAACTTGGGTTTTTAGATCAGGTCATCCACATCCCATTTCTCCTCCAACACTGAGCTGAGGCCTCCCAGATTGTCCAAGATCTGAGGATGTGTCCCTCTAAACCGTAGCGCTAGCCCTCCTGCTGATTTCCCTTGCAAACTGAGCTTTTTGGGCCAAACAATTTTTTGGGTCCATAGATCAGGGCATATCCCAAGTGGGTTCACTCCAACGCTGGGCAGATACTGACTCCATTGCCCAAGGCCCAACAGGCACTGATCTCCAACCCTAGCACTAGCCCTCTTTCAGCCTATTTTCCCTGAAATCTGTCTTTTACATGATGACTCAGGCACTTTGATTTTGTCATATTTCTCATTGAGTCTATCCCTTGGTACTAGATAGCCCCAACTCTGCCCTTACTTACCCTAGATCGGTTACGTTTCCAAAGGCAACGGTTATCTCCATCAGTTGCTAGTACCCGAAACCTAGATCTAGTATTTCCCCCCATAAGTCATCTTGGTTCCACTTCAAATCAACCTTCATACAACCGAAACCTATATCCAAAGCCTTGGTCCACTTAGTAACATCTTCCATAGATCTAGAGTCTCCAATTACCTTACACCTGACATACTTCAAGCTTACTTGATCTGATCTGGTGTCTAGGTCTGATCTCTCCTGTCGAGTGTAGATCAGGGTCTCTCCTGTTGTTGTCTTGGACTTGGATATAACATAAAGCGAAGACTGCCTTGATTGGCGTGACAACCATCCATTTGGGAGTCTAGGCCGTCTTGGTTCCACCTCCTTAGTTGCTTGTCCCTCTACCATCCATCTTGGATCCACCTCACACAGGCAACTATAAGGTTGGTGATAATATGAAGGTCCAAATGAAATTTCGCAAGATGTTCCAGATAGGGCACGGACTGTACTTTCTGTGGTAAAAGTTTCGGACCCCGAAGGTGAAACAGTGACATGTGGCAGTCTGTGCAAGTTCGCTATGCTGAACACTCCTGAAATAAGTAACCTTGGGAAAACTCTCATAAGTCCCAATTGGTGAAACCAATTTTGCTCAAGCCTGCGATGTTGGAAAGAGGACAGATGAGGCTACCTCAATGCGAAGTTTTAGACACATAGGAGCAGTACTTTCGGATATATTGCAAAAACAATATCAGGCAATTTTGTAGAAGAAATTGAAGAAAACTAGGGCATCAAATATTTTGCAGTTTTGATCACAGTTTTGGGAAAATGAGTATGTTGCTCAGCTTGCCTTGAGGAGGTGCATATTTCTATCCAATCAGATCTGAAACATTCCAAGTTTTTGAAAATTAGGGTTTCTCTAACAAACCCTAGATCGGCCAGATCTAGAACCAGGACGGACACCTCAAATCGGTAAGATCGAATCTTTTGCCATTTACATTTGAGGTTCTCATTTCAAAATGGCTAATCACACCAGCTTGATGACAAGCTTGGGGAAGCTGACAACTTCCAAGCATAAAAGTATAGGATCTCACTGGTTCTTGAAGAAAATGAATTGGACAACTACATAAGTGGAGAGGTTCCAATTCCAGAGGGAGATGAGGCTAAAATCCTTACACAAGAAGAACTTGGTCAAGGCCAAGAGGATTATTGCTGATTCTATCAAGATCACCTTATACCACAGGTGTCTTCCCTAAAGACACCTAAAGAGATGTTTGATTCCTTGACCAAGCTATTTGAAGGGAAGAATATAGAGTGAACAGAAGAAGAAGCTCTACTCATAATAAGAGAAGAGAAGATGGGAGCAACTAAAGATCAAGCGCTCACGATTCAAAGAAGATCCTTCAAGCGATGAGGAATATGAAGAACTCAATTCTTGAAGAACCTCTTATCCATCTTAGCATTTGGATAAGAAATGATGATGTTATGAATAAAGAAGACGATGAAGCTTAAGGCTCAAGAAGGAGTCTACCCACGAAACAAATAGAGATAAGTATTCAATTGTCATTTTCATGATATTGTTTGGTTATGCATTTGTTTATATTCAGTTGATATGCTATGCATGATAGAATGTTTGCATTAATGACAGTATACTACTAATATGCATGTGATGGGTAAGTAGCCCATGGTGCTATACAACTCTCCATTGTTACTTATCTAGAATGAAACCTCTTTGCTGACATATTGGATTAGTGCACAATCTCAATGATGTCATGGTAGAGATGGAAGGCATCTAGAAAGTTTCCGTGAGATCTGGATGAATGCTGTATTGGCTAAAATAGTTACATGATTATATCTTTATGCATAAGAATTTGCCATTATGAATATGCTTTATGAAATGTTTCTAACCATACAACTAATGCATTTGACTTGTAGGAAAGATCGTGTACAATCACCTACAAGAAAAGAAGGATGAGACTTGTTTCGAAGAACAAGTGACGATAGTTCAAGAAATAATCCAAAATGAAGAATAGTATGACGAGACTTCAAGAGGCCTCAGACACACTCTAGTTATGTGACATTGTTGAGCGACATCATTGATGCAAATCCTTCCAGCTATGAAGAAGTAGCCAAGAAGAAAGGGAAGGAGAGTACCAGTTCAAGAAGAATGATGTCTAGGATGCGGTATCGAGACCTGAAGGGAAGTCCGTAGTGTCTTCCATATGGATCTGCAAGATCCAGCATGCAGTAGATGGCAACATCATGGAATACAAGGCAAGATTCGTAGCATGAGGCTCCTCACAAAAATAAGGCATAGACTACGAAGAGACATTTGCAGCCACTGGAAGTTAAGACACATGACAGGTAGACTTGTGTGCAAATGAAAGAAGTCCTTGTATGAGCTCATAAGGCACCCATGGGATAACACATACATGAGGAGCTTGAAGATCACCTACAGTGATGCAGATCTTAACCTTTGCTACATGGTCGAAGATAAAATCCTATAGAGGATGACAAGCTCACAGATGGGTGCGAGAAGAACTTTTGGAAAGGTTCAAGATAGAGGATCTTGGTATACAATGTCCCTAGATGGATACATAGAATATTAGTAGTAGAGGAAGCTACTTGTCAGTCCAATACATAATGTTTCAATACATAAAGTACGAAAGGCAGAGGGAGTGACTGCAGAAGATCCTGAGGTTCGACATGGTATGACATGATGGATAGCTTATTGATGACTAGGATTTACTGAAAGTAAAGCAGATTCCAACCTTTACTTCAAGGTTGAAGGTGGACTACCAGTGATGTTCCTGTTATATGTAGATGACTTGTTCCTATGGGAAAGAGGAACTCATTGAAGTTGCAAGAAGGAGACTTGCTGCCAAGTTCGAGGTGAAGGACTTGGGTATGATGCACTACTTTCTAGGCATGGAGGTGTGGTAGAATGCAAATGGAATCTCCTTGGGACAAGGGAAGTGTGCAGTAGAGATCCTGAAGAGGTTCGGGATGATGGACTGCAAGGCCATGACCACACCTATGGCATTGAACCTGCAGCTATTGAGTGATGCTTCATCGGAGTCGGTTGATGCTACGATGTATTGTCAGATGATTGGGTCTTTGATGTACTTGATGAATACGAGACCAGATATTTGCTTTGCTGTGAACACATTGAGCCAGTTCCTGACAGATCCGAGACATGTTCACTTGATTGCTGCAAAGCATATTCTGAGGTACCTGAAGGGTACAGTTGATTGTGGGCTCAAGTATGAGGCGAATCAAAAGATTAACCTGGAAGGTTATGTGGATTCGGATTGGGCAGGCAGTGCCATTGATAGGAAGAGCACTTCGGGGTGCTGCTTTAGTATGGGATCAGGTGTGATCTCTTGGTTTAGCAGGAAGCAATCTTGCGTGGCACTGAGTACAATCGAAGCAAAGTATGTCGCAGCTTGTTTGGCTAGTTGTGAGGCAGTGTGGCTGAGGAAGCTACTATCTGATTTATTTGATCTCTAATTAGATGTTACTTGTATATATTGTGACAACCAGAGTTGTGTGAAGTTGTCAGAGAACCCGGTGTTCCATGACAAGTCGAAGCATAACGAGATCAAATATCACTATATTAGGGATATGGTGCAGAGAGGAGCAGTGAAGCTCCAGTATGTTGCGACGGACGAGCAGATAGCTGATGTGTTGACTAAGCCATTAGCCAGAGTGAAGTTTGAATACTTCAGGGAGAAGCTTGGTGTTCTCGAGATCGAGGTTCCTTTCAAGGGGAAGTGATGAGTCCGAGAGCCCTTTTGACATGGTTGCATGATGTGTTCTCCACATGGTCAGATGTGAGTGTAGAGCCCTTCTGACATGGTTGCGGGATGTGTTCCCCACATGGTCAGATGTAAGTGTAGAGCCTTTTTGACATGGTTACGGGATGTGTTCCTCCCATGGTCAGATGTAAGTGCTGTAGAAGATGAAGATGTACATGGAGGCTAGGCCTACAACCAACATGAAAAAGGGCTAGCTCTGTAGAACTTGCTATGACTAGTAGAACTGAGAGATAACACCATTTGCTCGAGATAGCGGGAGCAGTGATGATGATGATGATCCAGCCTGATGATAATCCAACTTGATGATGATCCGGTTTTGATGATGATCTAGAGACGAATACTTGTGTTGATGAACTGTGTCAAGAGAATACCTTCCTAGTTAAGAGGGAGTGTTGATGCATTTGTAACTTCAGAATGTATTCACTTGTATATCTTATATTGTATTTCATTGTACCTCGATGTTCCTATCGGGAGAATCATTAATATAATAAAGTCATGTAAAGTCATAGAGGTTAACCCTCCATTGTAAGTCGGGGCAGTAGTCCCCACAGTTGAGGGGTACTAGGGTTATTAGACTCTCTTAGTGAAGTCGGCCCTGGTAAGTAATTGTCAAGTGGAAAACTAGTATAAATAGAGAGTGAGTCTCTCTATTTGACACACACACTCACTCAACTATAGCGCATGAGTGAGATGAGGAGCTTGCACAAGTGAGAGAGAGAACAACTGTCGGAGATCATCTTTGTGTTTTTGGGTTTTACTTTTGCTATTGGTGCTTATTCTATCTCTGAGGAAGTTGCGGGATTTTTTCCTTTATGGTTTCCCCGAGGAAAACTCTTTGTGTTTCTTGTCTCTTGTGATTATTGCTGTGCATGTTATTCTCTTAGGTAAGATCCTAGATCATATTGCTTAAATGATAAAAATCTAACATGGCCACGGTCTGCTAGCAGCAGTCTTGGGGCAACCCGTGAGTGCTCCCAAGCTGCTACAGCAGCACCGGGTAGCTAGCAAGAGCCACAGGCTGATAGCAGGAGGCCCGGGCTGCCTGCTAAGGGCCACGGGCTACTAATAGTAGACCCTTAGGGCCTCTCGGGAAGGCTTAAATAACTCGTCCTAGCAGACGTAGGTCTGCTTACCCTACTAGCAGTAGAAAGGGGGCTCAACGCTAACCTTGGGTTGCCCAAACTGATCACGGGCAAGCTTACAAGCCCTCCGGGCAGGAAGATTTGTCACTTAGGCAGATCTGAGACAGAGTGACAGTCACGGGTGTTAATTTTGTACCTAGGAAAGTGTTCCCCTAGGTGACTTTAGCCTTGGTCACTTAGAGAGGGGAAATAAAGTGACCCTTGCATTAAATGACTTAAGTGGAGCATTTAATTTGACTTTAGAGTGTAAAGTCACTTTTTGATAAATTTAAGTGGGCGAGTGAAATTAATATTTTAAGAATTAAATATGAGCAATTAATTTCATCCATTGATCTAATCTAATCTTTGCTGTTAGATTAGATGAACCCTACGGTTCACTCAAAAATGCAAGGGAAAGGCAAAATGTCTCATTCTTGAGAGAAGAGTGAGGAGGATAGAGCTGAAGAGAGAGGGCACGATTTTTTAGGCAACTTGCTGAAGTCATTTCCAGTGGGCTCAAAAATCGAGGAGCATTTATTGTTGGTACAGATCTCGAGGAGTGTACGACTGCATTTATTGTCGGCATAGATTTCGAGGAGTACGAATTTCGTACAGTACGGATTTGGGCACGAGTTTCGAGGTCAGTCTTTGGCAAAAAAATCGAGGGAAAGGATAGCACGGTTCTCGAGGCAACAAGCACATTTTTCTAGGCACAGTTTTCGAGGCCGTACGATAGCATTTAATGCTGTTCGTACAGTATAGATTTTCTCTTGTTTAGGCACATAAATCTAGGGCAACAATTTGCTATTTCTGCACAGAAATCGAGGCTGAGGTTTTGGTGCTATTTCGACACTATTTTTGAGAAGAAGGTTGCACAAAAATCGAGGCAACATTTGCACGAAAAACGAGGCAGCCTGCTGGGTTGAGATAAGCTGTATTTTTTACTGTAAAAGGATTGTCTGATTTTTTCTGAAGAATAATAAAACTCTCTCTCTCTCTTTCTCTGACTAGTTTTCCCCCTGTGGGTTTTTCCAGGGCCATTGGCCAAAAATTTCTGAGTACTGTGTGTTGAATGGCGTGCATATTATTTATTTTTTGTCATTAAAAGATTGAAGTTACAGTAGTGTTTTAAGTTTGAAAAATTTATGTTTATTTCCAGTCATTGAATTTTTGGCTTTGCAAATAAATTGAGACAAATTTTTAGTTATAACCGGAGGCTGAAAACTTGTGAGAAATCATCATGGTATCAGAGCTAAGTGGGGCAGAAAACTAAATTTTTGCAGACAGACAGTCATTCCTAGAATTCAGAAAAACTTTTGTGACAGTAGTACCATTTCCCTGAAACTTGTTTTTTGAGAAAGATGTCTACTCCCGGAGTGAGAAGTGAAGATAGACTAGATGGGGCAGGGAACTTTGTCTCATGGAAGGCCAGGATAGTGGTTTTGTTGAGGGAGAATGAGCTATGGGATGAGGTAGTCAATAATACTACAACTCACCCCATTGTCATTCCCAGTGCTACTACTGATCCAGCAGCAACGACTGCCTTTGTGAAGAAGGACATTAAAGCCATGACGATTATCTTGGATGCTGTTAAAGACCATGTTATTCCACACATTTCAGCGAAGGATCATGCACGTGAGATGTGGAGTGCTTTGATCGGATTGTTTCAGAGTTCTAATGAGAATAGGAAGATGGTTCTTAGGGAGACGCTGGAGAATATCAAGATGGTCAAAGGAGAGGTTTGTATGACTTATTTTACTAGGATCTCTCAGGTGAGAGATGAGCTTGCAACTGTTGGGGTGGTTGTTACTGGTCCTAGGCTAGTGCGGACAACCTTGAATGGGGTGACTTCACCTTGGGCTGTGTTTGTACAGGGTTTGGTGGCTAGAGAGAACTTACCATCATGGGACAGGGTCTATGATGATTTTGTTTACGAGGAGACTCGGACGGGTTTCTTGCAGTGCAGTGCTTCTACTAGTAGAGATGATGAGGAGGATGTGGCCTTGACAGCAAAGGGGAAGAAGAAGAACAAGAAGGGTCGCAAGAAGGGTGGGGCCAAGCAGCAGGATGGGCAGAAGAAGGATCTGAGCACTGTAAAGTGCTTTGCATGTCACAGGATGGGACACTATGTTGGGCAGTGTTCGAAGAAGAAGAAGAAGAAGTAGTAGCAGACACTAGCTTCAGCGGAAGTCGATGACTTTGCTGCAAGACTTCAGAGTGAGTTTTCTCTATGCACTGGGCATATTGAGAGAGAGAGCATCTATTCTCACCAGTGCGGATGTTGATAGACATAGGGAGTTTTCCTTGGTGACAGACCGTTCTTACAGCGCATCTACTTCCAACACTTGGTATATTGATAGTGGAGCCTCGAGCCACATGACAGGTGCTTGTGAGATGTTCTCCGAGCTTTCACAGACAGAGACGGATGTGGAGGTGGTGTTGGGAGATGACTCAGCAGTTAGGGCTGTTGGGCGTGGGACCGTTACCTTTCAGAGGGAGTCCATGAGTTCCATGGTGTTGAGAGATGTGTTGTATGTACCTAGGCTGAAGAAGAACCTAGTTTTAGTTTGCATGATCGAGGATCAGGGTCTTGGGGTGTCCTTCCTAAATGGACATGTGCATATGTTTCCCAAGATTGCAGGACCATCTGCTTTAGTTGCCATTGGAGTTAGATGCGGGAAACTGTATAGGCTCTTATTTCAGCCTCAACATGCCTTGGCTCTTAGCAGCGACAGTGAGCTTTGTGAGCTTTGGAATAGGAGGATGGATTACTTGCATCATCCAACCTTGGGGTTGTTGAGACATATGGTTACATATTTATCGGAGTTCAACACAGGGCAGAGTGATGTTTGCAGGGGGTGTGCTTTGGGAAAGTACATCGAGACTGCTTTTCCGAGCAGTGATAGCAGGTCAGCAGAGGTCCTTGACTTGATACATTCAGATTTGTGCGGACCGATGTCTTCAGTTTCCTTGAGAGGATACGAGTATTATGTGACATTCATTGATGACCATTCCAAGAAGACCTGGATCTACTTTTTGAAGAGCAAGAAGTCCAAGGAAGTCTTGCAAAGGTTCCAAAAGTTCAAAGCTCTTGTGGAGAACCAAACAGGGAGGAAGATCCAAGTTCTTAGATCGGATAACAGGTGTGAGTATACCTCCAAAGAGTTTGATGGAGTTTGTAGACTAGAGGGTATCAGGAGACAGTTGACAGTTCCATATACTCCATAGCAGAATGGAGTAGCTGAGAGGAAGAACAGGTCTATTGTTGGAACATCCCGAGCTATGTTACATGACTAGTCTCTTCCTTTCTTTCTCTGGGTTGAGGGTTGCAGCACAACTGTATATCTTCAAAACAGGAGTCCCTATCGTGCCGTGGGGAACATGACACCTGAAGAGTGTTTTTCAGGCAAGAAGCCTGAAGTTAGCCATTTTTGGATATTTGGTAGTTTGACTTACTCTCATGTCCCTTTAGAGAAGAGGACAAAGTTGGAGCCCACTACAGAGAAGGGCATCTTTGTGGGCTATGATGAGACTTCGAAGGCCTTTCGTATTTACCTTCCCTCTTAGAGGAAAGTGGTTGTGAGAAGGGATGTGAAGTTTGAGGAGGAGCGAGCCTTCAGGAAGTCGAGAGAGTCAGAGCAGGGAGAGCAGCAGGTTCCTGCACGTCAAGTTGTTACACAGGTTCCATCTGCTCAGCAATCAGGATCACAGGTTTCCGGAGTTACAGGACCACACAGTGCAGGCACAAGTTCACCAGGTTCAGTGGTTTAGCCAACAGGGTCTTCGGGGACAGGTGATGGATCTACGATTATAGGTACACCGTACAGGGGATCAGGATCATGATTACAAGGTACACCTAGTGTTGGTACACCAACTTCAGGTTCACAGGTGATTGGGGTTTCTAGCTCTGGTAGTTCTTCAGACGAGGACAGACCAGTGTGGGAGCAGTCTTCAGGGAAGAAGAAGCCTAAGTGGCTTTGGGAGACCTTGAAGGATGCTATGAAGGTTGGGACACCTAGGGAGTCAGTGAGGGCCATCAAGATACCTGACAGATTGGGCATGTTGTTGGTGGCTAGTACACATGGTTCTGAGCCTTCTACTTTTGAGGAGGCTTCCCAGCATCATGTTTGCCGAGATGCCATGATGGATGAGTACCATTCCATCATGAAGAACGATGTGTGGGAGATAGTTCCGAGACCTGATGTGAAGTCAGTGGTGACTTCTTAGTGGCTTGACAAGCTAAAGCATTCAGCGGATGGGAGTGTGGAGAAGTACAAGGCCAGGTTTGTAGCACAGGGGTTTTCACAGGTTGAGGGCATTGATTACGATGAGACTTTTGCGTCGGTTGCTTGGTATACTTCTATCAGGGCATTGATGTCCATTGCAGTGAAAATGGGTTGGAAGATCCATCAGATAGATGTGAAGACCACATTTCTCAATAGGATCATACAGGAGGAAATTTATGTTGAGCAGCCTCAGGGCTTTTTGATTCATGAAAGAGAGTCTCATGTTTGCAGGTTGAAGAAAGCCTTATATGGGCTGAGGCAAGCTCCTAGAGCTTGGTACTCCAGGATTGATTCTTACTTGTTGAGGATGGGGTTTCGGAAGAGTGAAGCAGATCCGAATCTCTACTTCATCATGGTTGGAGATGATCTGCTTATTCTTCTGCTAAATGTTGATGACTTGTTTATCACAGGGGGAGAGAGACCCATTGCGGCTTGCAAGAAGGATCTTGCAGTAGACTACAAGATGACAGATATTGGGTTGATGCATTATTTTATGGGATTGGAGGTTTGGCAGAAGCCTGGATATATTTTCCTAGGACAGGGAAAGTATGCGGTTGATATTCTGAAGAGATTTAGGATGGAGGATTGCAGGCCAATGTTGACACCGACGATCACCAACTCGAAGAAGCTTCATGCTTTTGAGGGAGAGTTGGTGGATCCTACTTTATACCGTCAGCTCATTGAGTCATTGATGTATCTGGTCAACACTCGGCCAGATTTGTGTTTTGCAATGAACACTCTTGGTCAGTTCTTACTTGAGCCTAGGAGTGTGCATTGGGTAGCTGCAAAACATGTGTTGTGTTATCTAGCAGGGACAATGGATTTTGGTATGGACTACAGGAGGTTAGATGGGATCAGATTGGTTGGTTTTACAGACTCAGATTGGGCAGGCAGTGTGGCAAAGCGGAAGAGCACTTCCGGATGTTGTTTCAAATTGGGCTCGACAACAGTGTTGTGGTTTAGTCAGAAGTAGAAATTTGTTGCGTTGAGTTCTGCGGAGGCTGAGTATATGGCAGCCAGTCAGGACAGGTGCGAGGCTTTGTGGCTTCGCAAGTTGCTGGTGAATTTATTTGGTCAAGAGCTAAAGCTTATGGTGATCTACTGTGACAATCAGAGTTGCATCCAGCTCTCTGAGAATCAAGTATTTCATGACCGATCAAAGCATATTGAGATCAGATATCATTTCATCCGAGACTATGTTCAGAGAGGAGTAGTTACTCTACATTACATTTCTACTGATGAATAGGTAGTAGGCATCTTGACGAAATTTTTGGGAAGGGGCAAGTTTGTCTTCTTCAGAGACAATTTGTGAATGGTGCAGAACACCTTCCTCAGTAAGAGGGAGTGTTAATTTTGTACCTAGGAAAGTGTTCCCCTAGGTGACTTTAGCCTTAGTCACTTAGAGAGGGGAAATAAAGTGACCCTTGCATTAAATGACTTAAGTGGAGCATTTAATTTGAGTTTAGAGTGTAAAGTCACGTTTTGATAAATTTAAGTGGGTGAGTGAAATTAATATTTTGAGAATTAAATATGAGCAATTAATTTCATCCATTGATCTAATCTAATCTCCACCGTTAGATTAGATGAACCCTAATGTTCACTCAAAAAGGAAAGGGAAAGGCAAAATGTCTCATTCTTGAGAGAAGAGTGAGGAGGAGAGAGCTGAAGAGAGAGGGCATGCTTTTTGAGGCAGCTTGCTGAAGTGATTTCCAGTGGGATCGAAAATCGAGGAGCATTTATTGTTGGGACAGATCTCGAGGAGTGTACGACTGCATTTATTGCAGGCACAAATTTCGAGGAGAGTACGGTTTTCGTACATTACGAATTTGGGCACGAGTTTCAAGGTCAATCTTTGGCATAGAAATTGAGGGAAAGGACAACACGGTTCTCAAGGCAACATGCACATTTTTCCAGGCACAGTTTTCAAGGTTGTACGACAGCATTTAATGCTGTCCGTACAGTACAGATTTTCTGCTGTTTAGGCACATAAATTGAGGGCAGAAATTTTCTATTTATGCATAGAAATCGACTCTGAGGTTTTGCTGCTATTTCGGCACTGTTTTTGAGAAGAAGCTTGGACAGAAATTGAGGCAACATTTGCACAGAAAATGAGGCAACCTGCTGGGTTGAGATAAGTTGTATTTTTGATTGTAAAAGCTGTCTGCTTTTTTCTGAAGAATAATAAAACTCTCTCTCTCTCTCTGACTAGTTTTCCCCTTGTGGGTTTATCCAGGGCCATTGGCAAAAAATCTCTGAGTACTATGTGTTGAATGGCGTGCATATTATTTATTTTCTATCAGTAAAAGATTGAAGTTATGACAATGTTTTAAGTTTGAACAATTTATGTTTATTTCCAGTCATTAAATTTCTGGGTTTACAAATAAACTGAGACAAATTTTTACTTATAATTGGAGGCTGAAAACTTGTGAAAAATCTTCAATGGGCAGAGACAGAAAAGGATCCGGGAAGGCCAGGAAAATTTTTGGGCAGGTTTGTTAATTTTTTGGGCAAGCCCTATCAGATCACGGGCATACTTTATCAGTTTGGGAAGGCCGATTTGGGCAAGCTGAATCAGATCTGGGCAGGTCTGAATTGCTAGGGTTTGAAACCCTTGTTTTGATTTTGTTGTGAAAAATTTATTGATCTCTAGTAATCTGTGGATTAACCCTGATTAGGGTTTAAGGAGCTTTTTGAAGAATTTCCCAAGTCATCTCATTTATGAGATGAGCTACTAATGCTTTTTGGGGTTTTTGTCCTTTAAAGGTTTCCCCAGTGAAAAACTCTTGTGTCCATTGTGTTGATGTGATGAATGTTGTTTTATTGCACTTGTTATTTGTTTATGTTAGTCTGCAATTTTTTAAAGTATTCATGCTAATGTTAAAATTCAACACCTACTGTTTGTAACTTTAGAAAGAATTCGATTGTCATATCAGTGTGTTGTTTATTTCAGCTGCGTTATGGTCTTGTGGAGAGCTCTTCTCATTCTGCGGCCATTGTCTTCAATGGACACCCGTAGCTCATTGTGTCTGCCTATATCTACTTCAGTGCACTATTCAACAATTGAAACTTCACTTGCATTTGGGGTACATATTACTTTAATCTCATCATGTATCTATCCTTAAACACTAAAGTTTAGAAGATGAAAAAAACATTCAAGGCTGTCTTTCACTTCTAGCTCCTTGATCCTATTGACTGTAATCTGCAGCTCCTTCAAGAGTTGCCTCAATAATTAATCCAAAATCATAGCTAGATGATGCATTAAAGATATTCAAAAACATATGTTGTAGTTTGGATGTCTTGGACAGAAATACATTGCTGCAAAAATTAAATTGTGGAATCCCTCGACTGCTGCCTCATATCCAAACTTCAGATCAAAGAAAAATAACAAAAGAAAATTCTCTAACGGTGAAAAATTCGGGAGGCTAGTGCATAATTGTCAAATTCTTTGTCATAACATTCACTGCTTCTTTTTGTTGCCCTTGAATATTATGCTGCTCGTGGAATTCACAAGCCGATCACCTTCTGTGAGTTGCTCTAGCAACCCTAAACATCACCGAGAACCTTCAACACTTGCACTGGTATACTCTTATAAAAAGGTAAGAAAAGATCTCCCAAAATAAGAAAAGGTCAAAACAATGTCCGAGTACAAAGTCTGCAATTTTGCTCCCACGAATTTTTCTTCGGCGAAAAACCTTAGCTGACTGCTCCTCCGAATTTCCTTGGTCTCGAAAAATCTCAGAGCTCTGTTCCACTGAAAAAGTTGTGTATTAAATGAGGACGTTGATAGGGTATATATACTAGTTTTCCAAAAAAAAATTTGAGCCGACCTATCATAAGATATAATTTAATTTTTAATTTTTAAAAACTTGTAGGTTGGCCAACTTCTTCAAGGTCAACAAGGTATTGTTTATTGTTTTAATATTCAATATTTTGTGTTGCAAGTCACACACCCATTCCTTACCATAAGGGTGTCCTCATCAAGGAGGTGCCATTTAAGCCACCAAGGCTTTGATACTCATCTCACCATTTAAGGTCATCATGTCTTAGGGTTTGTAAGCCATTGAGTGTCATGTCCAACACACACCACCTTTACCCCATTATTAAGTGCAAGCAAGTGTGTCCACCACATCGTTCTCAAGGAACCCATCATCATGTGTATGTGTTCATTCATCAAAGATCATGTAGTGTCCAAGGATCATCACATGTTAAAAGGCTGTATAGATTAGTACATTTGTTACTTGCTTTCGCTTAATTAGTACAAACATTTGCCTATACCATGTATGCTCTACCCCTCACGGCTTAGTCTGAGACTTAGGGACATCAAAAGCGGTATAGTGCATTCATTAATTCCTCATATCTAATTAATCAATTCAAATTAATAAAATTTACAACCCTCAAAACATTAGGGAAATTCGATGTAACAAGCTGAAGAAATAGTGGGCAGATTCTTCAGGGAAAGCGAGAACAACTAGAAAGCCACTGTGGGGTCCCGTTAGGCTACATCCTTGTTGGTGTAGAGTTGAACACTGTTAAGATTTCATATGCTAAGCTAGATTATCAGCGTTCAATTCATATTCAGAACAAAAGCATATAGACAGGATCACTAAAAGAAACAATATCACAAGATCAACACAGATTTACCATGGGAAAACCCTAAAGGGAAAAACTGAGCAAGAAAAGCTTACTCAATATAGATGATCAAAAAATAAAAGACAAGACTTCAAACTGGTCCTTCTCCTCCTTGCAGATAAGACTCTCTCTCTCTCTCTCATGCGCTACACAAGTGAATGATTGTGTGTTTAAATGAGGAGCGCCTCTCCTATTTATATTCTTTCGTTCACTTGACATTTCACTCCACCAAGTCGGCCCCACTAAAATTGACTGGGCCAACTTCTCTAGGAGGATTCAAACAACTTAATATTATATTAATGAGGGTGCTAATGACCAAACTTGTAACGAAGGGTTTTTTCTCATGACTCTTAGTGATTCTCACAATAGGAACATCGGGGTATAATGAAATACAAATGATTCTCCCGATAGGAACATCGGGGTATAATAAAATACAAATGATTCTCCCGATAGGAACATTGGGGTACGATAAGTAAATACACTTCAAAGTTACAATAATTCAACACTCCCCCTTAACGAGAAGGGTATTCTATAGCAACAACAACAACAACAGTAGAAGGAGAGAGAGCATCTTCAACATCATCAGGGTGATACATCTATAAATCATTGGAAGCTTTTTCACCATCAGTAATTTGGTCTTCTTCAATCAGCTACATCATTGTCAACAATACTTTGACCTTTCTATCAGCAACATCATTATCATCAACAATACTCTGATCTTTCGATCAGTAACATCATCATCATCAACAACCTGCAATCCACAATACGAAGACGAAAGTCTATGGATCACTTTTAGGACTTAAGTCCAGGGATTATACAATCCCACCACGTTTTCGAGGACCGAAGTCATCGGATACTATTACGGGATAATCACTCCCTATCACTTAAGGAATTAAGTCCAAGGATTATGCAATCCTACCACATTCTCGAAGACTGAAGTCATCGGATACAATTACGGGATAACCACTCCCTATCACTTTAGGACTTAAGTCCAAGGATGATGCAATCCTACCACATTCTCGAGGACCGAAGTCATTGGATACCATTATGGGATAATCAGTCCCTATCACTTTAGGACTTGAGTCTAAGGATGATGCAATCCTACCACATTCTCGAAGACGAAAGTCACCGGATACAATTACGGGATAATCACTCCCTATCACTTTAGGACTTGAGTCCAAGGATGATGCAATCCTACCACATTCTCGACGATAGAAGTCTTCGGATCACTTTTAGGACAAGTGTCCAGGGATAATACAATCCTTCTTCTTTCTCGGAGACATAGGTCTACGGATCACTTTAGGACAAATGTCCAGGGATGATACAATCCCACTGCTACATCACTGCTCCCCCTTTCGGGGAAGGTCTTTCCGAACAACACCAAGCTTGTCTCGAAAGTATTCACACTTTATTCGAGACAGAGGATTCGTCAACACATCAGCACCTTGTTCATCGGTACTCACATACTAGAGCTTTATGGCTCCCTTTTGTATCATATCTTGAATGTAGAAATACCGGATTTCTATATGCTTCGATTTATCATGGAACACCAGGTTCTCTGTCATCTTTATACAACTCTGGTTATCACATAGAATCACTGTGGTTTCCAACTCTAGGTTAAATAAACTGACATCAGCTTCCGAAGCCATATGGCTTCACAACTAGCGGAGCAAGCTGCTATATATTTTGCTTTAGCCATGCTAAGAGCAACATTGGACAGTTTCCTGCTAAACAATGAAATCATATTAGACCCCGAACAATAACATCCACCTGATGTGCTTCTATCTAAGACACTTCCAACCCAATCTGCATCTGTATAGCCATACAATCTGTAGTCATGGTTTCCATCATAGTATAGACCAAAGTCTATAGTTCCTTTCAGATATCTCATCACATGTTTTGCAGCTATCAGGTGAACACGCCTAGGTTGAACCAGATACTGACTCAAGGTGTTCACATCAAAACAAATGTTTGGTCTGGTATTTGTTAGATACATCAACGACCCAATAATCTATCTGTTTTGAGTCACATCCACTAACTCTGATGATTCATCAGCCAACAACTTCAGGTTGGTATCCATGGGTGTGGCCATGGCTTTACATTCCAACATGTCCAATCTTTTCAAAATTTCTACAGCATACTTTCCCTGATTGAGAAAGATTCCTTCTGAACTTTGCCACACTTCCAGACCTAGGAAATAATGCATTAACCCAAGGTCTTTCATCTCAAATTCTTCAGCGAGCTTCTTCTCGCATTCTACAATCTATTTCTCATTCCCTGTCAGAAATAGGTCATCCACATACAGTAATAGTATGACAAGTTCATCTTCTATAACCTTGAAGTAAAGGTTAGGATCAACTTTACTCTTGGTAAAGTTCAAGCTCGTCAGGAAACTGTCTATCCTTCCATACCAAGCTCTAGGAGCTTGCTTCAGACTGTACAAGGCCTTCTTCAACTTGCATACGTGAGTCCAACTTGCATACGTGAGTCCGTCTATCTTCAACTTCAAATCCTTGTGGCTGTTCTATGTATACTTAATCCTCAATCACACCATTCAGTAACGCTGTCTTCACATCCATCTGGTGTAAGTCCCACTTCATCATAGATGCAAGTGCCATGATGGCTCTAATCGAAGTATACCGTGCTACTGGTGCAAATGTTTCTTCATAACAAATTCCCTCTTTCTGAGAGAAACCTCTAGCCACAAATCTTGCCTTGTATTTCTCTATACTTCCATCAGCTGCATGTTTTATCTTGTAGATCCACTTGGAAGATACTACACTCTTGCCTTTTGGTTTGGGAACTATATCCCATACATCATTCTTCATTATTGACTGGTATTCTTCCGTCATTGCTTCTACCCATTCTTTCTTCTGTACAGCTTCTTCGTAGTTTTTAGGTTCTTGATCTACAAGATCACACATCAAGAGCTCCATATCTTTCTGCTTCTTGTGTAATTTTTTTTGCCCAAGCAGGCTTTTTCTTTCGCGATATCTCCATCGTGGGAGGTTCTTGTGGTTCTATCATATTATGATCTTCAGGGAGGAATGTAGCCTCTACATTTCTGGGAGGTGCATCTTCCTCATATACTTCTTCATGTTGACATTTTCTGGATCTCTTGAGAGCTGCTTCTTCATCGAATGTTACGTCTCTATTGATTTCCATGTGATGGAATCCAGGAATGTAAATTCTGAATGCCTTGGATACTTCACAGTATCCAACAAATATTCTCTTCTTTCCGGAAGGGTGCAACTTGGTTCTTTTATCTTTCGGTATGTGAACATATACTGGACAACCGAATATCTTGAGGTGACTTACTTCAGGCTTCTTTCCCGTGAACATCTCCTATGGAGTCTTGAATCCAAGGGCATTGTTGGATATTCTATTCTGTACATAGACAATAGTTCTTGTTGCTTCTGCCCATAGATGCATTGGAAGATCTTGATCATATATCATTGTCTTCACTGCTTCCATGATGGTTTTGTTCTTTCTTTCCGCAACATCATTTTGTTGAGGATTGTAGGGAGTAGTTAGTTCCCTCTTGATTCCAGCATCTTTACAAAAGGCCTCAAATTCTTTTGAAGTATATTCTCCGCCATTGTCTGATTGGAGTGTCTTGATTCTTTTGTCTGAAAGGTTTTCTATCAAGGCTTTGAATTCCTTGAATTTTTCAAACACTTCGTTCTTTGCTTTCAAGAAGTATATCCATGTCTTTCTTGAATAGTCATCAATAAATGTAATATAGTATTCAAAACCACTCAAGGATGTGGAGGACATTGGACCACACACATCTGAATGAATCAATTCCAACGTACCTTTAGTTTTTGTTTCACTCTTCGGAAATGGATTCTTGATATTCTTCCCTTTTGCACATCCTTTGCAAATGTCTTCATGGTTGATCTTCAAGTCTGGTAATCCCGTCACTACTTTGTTCACATGAGGTAGTGCTTTGTAATTGATGTGGGAAAGCCTTCTATGCCACAGTTCACTAGGGTTAGTGGTCTAATGAACAAGGGCTGTATCTTGATGTCCCTTGAGTTTATACAGGCCTCCTTCTTCTTCACCGATGACAACTACATCTTCAATTGTCTTTCCTTTGGGCCACATGATTACTTGGTCATCTATGAATGCAACTCTGTATCCTTTCTTATCTAAAGCTGAGATAGAAAGTAAATTCTTCTTTAGACTTGGTACAAATAAAACTTCTTCATCTTCAGGGGATTTCCTGAATCAAGCTTGTAGCCTGCTTCGCCAATTCCTTTGATTGGATATTGATAGTCATCTCCTAGAGATACTTTCTGAGGAGAGTTCCTTTCTTCAAGTTTTGACAGAATTTTCTTTTGTCCCGCCATGTGCTTTGAAGTGCCACTATCAATAAGCCATGTGTCTTCTCCAGGTGTTACAGACCCAGAGAGTGCAGAGAATAGTAAAGACTCCTCTGCATCTTCTCTTGCTTGCTTTCTCTGAGGTCCTTCTTCTTTTTCTTCTTCTTCATCCTCATCTTCAGCTAGATGCGCATGATGTCTTTTGTTGTTGTTCCTCTTCTTGTATTCTTCTGTCTTCAAAGGACAATTTATGGCAATGTGTCCTACCTTATCACAATGAAAACATTGAAAGCTGGAGTAGTCCCTCTTTGGGAGACTTTCTCTTGTTCTTTGGAACCTTCTGGGAGGTTTAGATTCCTTGTGGTTTCTCTTCTTGAAGTTGGGTTGGCTTCTTCTTCTCTTGGTATGGGTGGCTAGGGCTTGATCATCTTCCTTCAGTAAAGCTTCTCTATTGGCCACTCTAGCCTCCTCTTGAATACAATCTTCCCATACAATATCAAACTTCATGCTTTTTTTTCTGGCACACATCATTTGGATGAATGACTCCCAGGGTCTAGTGAGACAATTGAGAGCAGCCATAACCAAATCATCTTCATCAAGGTTGTCTCCAATGGCTTCTAGTTGTTCCTTGAACTGGGAGACCCTTGTGAAATAGTCCTAGATGGATTCTCCATGACTCATCTTGGTGCTCTTCAATTGAGCTCTTAGATTCATCTTTCTCTTGATGTTTCTACCTTCATACATCCTTGCTAGGGAATCATACATTTCTTTCGGAGTCTTCTTGGATGACACTTGAGGGATTAAGTGATCCTTGATAGAGTCAGCAATAATCCTCTGCGCCCTAATCAGATCTTTCTTGTGCTTCTCCTTAGCTTCAGCGTCTTCAGGTTCTACAACTTCATCGTTGATATATTTTTCAAGATCATTCTCCTTGAGAATGAGGCCCATTCTGTATTTCCATGCTCTGTAATTCTCTATGCCTTCTAGTTTGTCCTCAAGCTTGGTGCTTGGGGTCATCTTGACAGGAGATCACAAAAAATTGAAAATCTGGAAAATGAGAAACTGATCTTACCAGGAGATGCGCTTGACTAAGGCGAGTTGACTGGTGTGCTTGGTTTTTGTAGATCTCAAGTCTTCACCTTTCAAATCTGACTTGTGAGATTCCGCAGTGCAGTTTTCTAGTTCACTGGATTTCTGCAGTTTTTTGGTCCATTGTCAAACTAGGGTTTGACTTTTTCGGAGATCTACCCACTCAAAAATCTCGATCTCAGGCTCAGTAGATGCACTTTAGGAGGGTGCAACTTTCCATGCAATCAGATCTTCAAAAATCAATTTTTTTCCTGAAACCCTAATTTCTTGTCGAGGAGAGAGAGGGCTTTTTCACCTTGTGAAAGCTGTCCTATTTAGGTTAGCTCTGATACCATGTTAAGATTTCATATGCTAAGCTAGATTATTAGCATTCAATTCAATTTTTAGAACAAAAGCATATAGACAGGATCATTGAAAGAAACAGAATCACAAGATCAACACAGATTTACCCTGGGAAAACCCTAAAGGGAAAAACCCAATACATTCCAGACATTCTCGGACCAAGACTGTGGTCTCAGTTTTCAGAGTTTGGCCTTGGATCTCATGATCAGTGATTACTATCACTTTATTATTGGCCAAATGATCAACTTTTATTACAGATTGCAGACTTTTTGGTTCTCCTAGAGCATTGCAATGTTCCAAGGGGTATGAGTAGTCACTTATACCATTCTTCTATGTCTCCACATCATCTAGTATTGTCAGTTTACCCCAATTCTCAGCCTTGACAAAGTTATGATGATTTTATTCAATTTCAGAGGATCTACCACCAGAAATGAATTAGGAAAGTCACTAAAAAAATCGATTTGGCCTGTTCGGTAAAGGAAATGGTCGGGAAACTTCTCAGATGATGTGTTTTGGTTCTCGAGACAGTTCTTCAGTAGTTTTAGTCAACATTTTGGTCCAAGGTTATTTTGTTTGGCTTAGCCAGTGAGGACGTCCCCCAAGGGGCGCCCCTCACTTGGCCAATTGATGTATCACATGGTTATATCTTATGTTATGAGGTTTTAATGGGGCATAGGGTGAATTAATCCTCTAGTGACCCCATTTGATGTGCTATCATGTTGTATCTTATGTTATGTTATGATTTCCACCTTAGGGAGGTGTCCTTGAGCAAAAGTGCGCTCCCCCTTTTGATGTGGTCATCTCGATCTATGTATTGATCCTTGTATTGATGATCTCCATCGTTGATGATGTCTCAATCTCAACCATCGGATGATAGTTAGGTAAAATGCGGACACTTTCTCAAACTATTTAAGAGAGGTGACCCCCCCATTGTAAACCATGAACTTTGGCATTGGAACTTCTGAATAAAGAGATATTTCTGTGATTCTACACGTGTATATGTGAATGAATGACTGAGATAATGATTGAAACTGTTTCTCTCTTGCACTGGTTTCTTCAGCATAGATTTTTTGTATCTTTTAGATCCATTTGATTTGCAGGCAAAGAAGGTGACTTGGAGAAGGGGGCGCATTGGTGAATCTTCATCCTGACGTCTTGCTCCAAATCTGGGTTTCAATAGGGAGTGATTACTTCTTTATGACTTTTTACTTCCTGATCTTTAGCTTCTTTCGTGTTTATCTCGATTTATTTGCCATTACGTATTGATTTTCCTTTGTGTGGTAGGTAGAGAGGACGCTAAGGTCATCGGGCAAAAACGACTTCATCAAATCTTGTCTGAGTTTCTCATTTGATCTATGAGGAAGTAGTCCTAGTTATCCAGGAAGGAATCTACATATCTTGGGTGAGTTTCTCATCCACTTTCTTTGTATTTAATTTTTTCATGCATTGCCCATCATCTATTTTTACTGAAAAAAACCCTCGTTAGAAGTAGGAAAATTCACCGGACCAATTTGCACTGGGAATCTGTGAATTTGACGATTTGGGTTTTGTTGGCCATCCTGAAAAACCTCCTCCCCCTCCTAGGTGTCAACAATAGACTCCATTTTCCCACCTTCAGGCACTGATCCTTGGCAGAGAGAGAGCGCCCCTGTTTAACCTGGTAGCCAGTTCCCCCTTGTTTCTTTTCCGGTTTTGCTTGGATTTTTCTCTACTATCAAATCTCTCATCGAAGTGAGCCCGTTGAAGGCCATAATTCTCTGATTCAACCTCACCTTGGGGAATTTCCATTTTTTTGATTAAATCCCCCTAGGGTCCCGGGCTGCATCTAGTGAACGAACACATTTCTACCTTCCTTAAACACCCGTACTCAAGCATTTCTTAATTTGTGGCTTATCCCTTAAATCTAGGGTTTCTAGCTCTCATCTTACGTATTCCCTATTTGTTGGTTTGATATGGTGATTAGCTATAGGCCTGTACTTCTAGGATAGGTTTGGGTCTCCCTCTTTGTCACTTGGGCATTGAGCGGCATAAAGCGAAGGGAATCCTAACTCAGGTGACAAACATCCATTTTTTGGGGGTTAGGGTTTTCGTGGTTCACGACTTTAGTTGCCTGTCCCCTTTGCCATCCTGTACAAGATTACTCTATGGGGATGTTACCTACTAAGTCATACTTAGTCGGTATTATCAAGTGATCCGGGTGATGAGAACAAACACTTGTTCACTATTCAAAATTCAGAAGTGATTCAGCCTTCGTCCGGGAACTTTTTGTTATTTTTTGTAAACACATGTTCATACCCCCTTGGGGAAATTGTAAACAATGTCCTAGCATTTAATTTTTTATAAAAGGCTTGGCTTCCGAAACTTAAGCATCAAGATGACTAGCCCAGAGTGTTTTTTCCCTCAGTTATTATTAGTTGTAGAGCAAACGACTAATAATTTCTGAGTTTTTCACTCACCTCCAAAGTTGGGGTAGTCGTCTTGGTGTCTCGGCCTTATGAAGTTATTAGAGCCTTCGTGTCAGTGTTTTCAACATGCTAGGCATTGATTTTGAGTCGTATGGACATGTGCTAGGTCCCTTTAGAGTTTCGTTAGTTTTCGAGAAAATAAAATTTTTTCTGCAAAATTAGGCCATTTTTTAATGGTTTAATTAGAAAATTTCAAAATGTAATAAAAGTCAGATACATAGTCCGTTTCTGACTTGGGGACAATCGTTTTCACACTCGGAGAGTCCACTTTAACCCAGGGACTACTTTCTGCATCAATTGTGTGGCCAGAGCACCCTGTGGAACATTATTCCGCTAAAGATGCATCAGAAGAGCATTTTAATGCTAAATTTGGACATTTTGGCATAAGGGACAAAGTTGAAAAAAGTCAAAATAATTAAAACGGTGAGATGGCATGGGTTCCCATAAAGCATGCGATCCACTTCATGTTAAGTTCAAACTAAAACTTTGGTTATTATGTGGTATATCATATGGTTTTTTTAAGTGGATGGTGATGTGAGATGAGGGACTCACGCTAACACCCAAAGCATAGGATTGTGATAGCATATGTGGTGGACCCCCTCTTCCATGTTTAAACCTTTGAACATTGGATGTGTCATATGGTATAGCGTTTGAGTGAGTGGAGAATAAAGCTCACGTGGATAGCTTTCGCATGAGACTCAACGCTAATGAGAAGACTAGCGAATGGGGAGTGGTGGGTGGACCCCCCCCCATTTTTGAAGCTTGGTTTATTTATTTTTTTGGATACATTTGATATAATAACGCATGCATGAAAGATGGGTGATGTGAGCCAACTCTTTCACCTACCTCAGGTCAACCATAGAGCTTCACGCGTGAGATGAAGGACGCCGAATAGATCTTTGTGGATGGTTGTTTTGGAGTTGTTGAATTAGATTGAGTGTGTTGGCAACTGATTAGGAGTTAACTGAGAGAGGTGTCAATCACCTCTACAGTTCAACTCAGTCCCTCTTCATTTCAACTCAGTCCCTCTTCATTTCAACTCAGATTGATTCAGTTAAGCTCAGTGTGATTTCAACTGTATCTTCAGTGTTGGTAGCCCCCCAAAGGCTTGGCTCTGGCTATAAATAAAGCCTCTGCCTCTCTCACAAACTAGTTTGGTTTGCTTCAACAGAGTGCAAGTTGTTGTAAGCTATATGATGTTGCTATTTTTTGTGGAATAAAAGAAAGCTTTGGAGGCTATTGGTGGTGTGCTTTGTTGTGTGGATTCCGATTGCTATGCATTATTAAGGTAAAAAGCTATGTTGTTCCAATTTTTCTTCAATATTTGTGGCTTAGATCTTGCTTATGATGGTTTCTTCGAACTGGTAGGAATAGGAGTTGAAAGTAAGAGTACTTTAATTCCTGTATTATCATTGTATGCTTAGAGGTTCAACATTACATGCTAAATAAGTTTATTTTCATGCATTCTTTAAACCTCTTTTTATATGCGATTTCAAGATCTCACGGTATTGTTTGAGTTTTGGTTCAGCTACAGGTTTCCCAGCTTTGAAATGGTGTGGATCTAGTTTGATGCTCCCTTTTTCAAGGCAAATACGAAAGACATAGTCCCGCGGTACCTCACTACAAAGTGTTTCAAAGCGAACCGCCTAGCAGCAAAAATACTCTTTTCTCTCTCCTTTCTTATTCTTTAAAATGATTTTTCCTCTTGGTTACCCAACTTGTTTACTTGAGATCTTGGCATTAAAAAGTATAAATCTTGCACTTAGATCTAGTTTTCAAGTTCTTTTATCAGATCTACTAAGCATTGCTCATCCATGTTGAATAGATTCCGCATAAAGAAATTGTCTTTTGCATGGCATTTTAAAGGAAATCTCTAGCTTGCATGCATTAGATTTTACTTTCAAAGTTTAAAGTTATGTCTAGCATATAAGTGCATGTAATATTGGCTTCCCAAAAGACAAGTCAAGATCCCAAGGAAAGCTTGCTTTTCTTGGTTCCTTTTTGCTCGTTTTTTATCATTCTAACTTAGTTTTTTTTTTGTAATTTTTGTATGTTGTTCGAAGACACTTTCAAAGTGTTTTTGGGCATCTGTCACTGACATTAGCTTGCTGGTTTTTAGCAGGCCCATCAAAAAAGAGAAGAAAACTCTGCCCGAAAATACCTTTTTGGGACATCCGGAGCTCCCAGGAGGCTTTCCCCTTAGTTGGGCTTCTTTTCCTTGTATTTTGTAAGCCTTTGGATCCTAGATAACAAGGACCAAAGGGAATTTCTGCTGAAGCATTGTAATCGATTAATAAAATCAAGTTTGAGTAGACTCTTTTGAGCCCAGTCCCCATCCCCCCAGGGGTGATTCCGTGTTTTTGTGATTTTTTGTTTTTTTTTCTTCAGCTTGTTCCAGTTTAGTTGTTTTTCGTAGCATTGTATACTTTGAATCATAAGCATTTCAATATCTTTTACAAATTCAAAGTAATCGTAATACTTACCCAACTACTTCTCGATTGACCCGAAAGAGTAAAAAGATGCGTGGTAGGAGTAATTAGATAATCTATGAGTTGTGTTTTGATATTTTTCTATCATCTAAAATTAACCCCTCCTTGCTTTCCTGATTGAGGTCCACTTGGACCGAAAGAGTTTCTCGGAGGTTTTCCTTTTTTAACAAAGAACATAACTTAAAATCCTTAAAAACTTATCAAGGCTTTGTTGTGTATGCTTTGCACTGGCTGGGGTTCGTTTGACCAGCCAGCTGCATCAAAACTAGTGTGGGTGACTAGAGTATTTAGATCTCACATCTTTCACTTAACCTCCCCAGGCGAAAATCCAACGCCTCGATTTAAGCCGTTGCAATGGAAAATTACCCAAAGGAAGCATGAACAATTGGGCAATGACCTCGAGGCATAAGTTAGACTACACCCTTGCGGTGTAGTGTTGAACAACGTCTGCGAGACTCCAACCAGCCTACATATTCTTTGCGGGTAGCCGTATCGGTTAAGGGTTTTGGACGTACTCCTCATACCCTCTGGGTATATCGAGAGTCTCCTTCCCTCCTAAGTAATCAACTCATCTTACACTAACATAAAATTTGACCAAGAACACTTGCAACATCCATTTGTATTTCAACAACAATCTCATTTGTGGACTCCATTATTGGCACTGATCTATTTTGATATTATCATATGTGTCCGCATTACTGCTTATCAAGTTTTAATTTCTATACTGTTGTGGTGTAACAAATCTTGCAAATATCTTGTGTCGAATTCATTTATCAAAAACTCCTAAGTAACTTAATATAATATAGGGTCTACCCCCCTTGGCTTCGTTAGTAGTTGGCTTGAACAAAGGAGTCAAGAACAAGGTGACAACCTTGACTCGAGACTTGCCCCTAAGGACACACCGAGTGGCTTGAAGATTTATGCCACGTCCCCCCCCAGGTGTGTGAAAGGCGGCAACAAGGGCAACTACAAGACTTGTGATAACATTTTTGGCGCTCTTGCTGGGGAGGTAGAGGCCTACCTGGGTTCGACATTTATCTTAAAGATCTATTCCCGCTCTCTGCCAACATTTATGGCGCTAGGTGGTAGAGGCTTACCTACCTTCAGTGTCTATGAATGCGGTCATCTTATATATTCATTCATATCACATCTAGTTTTAAATCTAGTGATTGTATCTTCGATTGTTTAAATTTTGCACAATCATTATATTATTTGTGTCTCTCCTACGACATTCATTTTCGGTGAACATGACAATTCGTTCATCTGACGACTCCACAATGCAACTCTCTTGAGGGACCTACCCACGATCATAACCTTCGAAGTCGAAGTAATCCTTAAATCTCCCTAACTTATATGCGAAATCATAATAAGAACCTTAAAGATCAATCATCTAATTTCTTTTGGAGGGTGGTTAATTCACCAAGACAAGTTTTAGATAACCCTCTAAAAAACTATCAATCAAGTCCTTTATTCATCTAATCTAGTTCTCCAACCAATAGTTCGAATTCTCCTACTCCTCTGAACAGTCCACCTAGAGTAAATCCTCCAATGGCAAACACCAATCCCCAGTAGAACCTAGGTGTTTTGAAAGCCGAACCAGGCCATCTCCTTTTGACTTCTCATCGATTCAAGGTGCTCCACATGACATGCCCGAGAAATACTTCGATAAACTTCCGAAGTTCAACGGTTCGTCTGCAATTCTTATTGAAGAACGCATTGAATCACTATGGAATTATATGTATGCATATGGGGCTGAAGCTGAAGACGTTTACATGGTAGCCCTTAAATCATCCTTAGAAAGAAATGCCCGGTGATGGTTTGATAGATTGCCTCCAGGATCAGTATATGGATATGATACCTTTACCAAGAAACTCATTGAAGATTGGTCGTCCAAGCCAAACAATAGGTTCCTTTTAAATCAACTATTTGATGTTAAGAAGAAAGAGAATGAGACAATCCACGAATTCAATGTAAGATTTGATAAACTTGTCTCTAATGTTGCTCAAGACTTAAGAACTACAAAGCAAGCTTTACCTAAATGGTTTCGAATGATGGTTCGGTCTAAGCCTCAAGGAAAAGAACCGTAATGACCTTAAAACTGCACAAACCTCGACCAAGAAAGTAGAAGCCAATATAACCTCTATGGGAAAGAAAAATTTATTCGATGCTTACGCTCCATCTTCTTCTCGTAGCGATAAAAAACCCAGGAAAGCTAAGGAACCTATAATCGAAGAAAAACCAACTCTAGAAACGATGTTTGAAATGATGAAAAGTCTCACATTGTTCATCAAAGACATAACAAGGACTAGAGACAATGATTGATACACAAATTCCTACGACCCAAGACCTTATTGGAACAATCAAAGAGGGCCTGTAGATGGCAATAATAGACAAGCCCTTAGAAGAAATGAGCCCACAGAGAATAAGAATTTGAACTTATGTGAGGAACCTGAGGAAGATCCTGAAGTCTTTGACCCTAAGGATCAAGGCATAAATTTAGTTGAATATTTCATTGATGATGAGGATTTCGGTAGAATCTTACTAGAAGAAGAAGATTGGGTTGAAGAAGAAGACATGGTGTGAAACACAATACAACCCACCACTCAGGTTTACCACCGTAGAATTCAAGATCAAGACATTACACATTTCCTAGATAAGCACTTAAACTCAAAGGATGAAGAAGTAGAACATGATCTTTGCGACTATGACTTAGGGATTGATATAGAGAAGGGAATTACACAAGGTCATGCAAAGTGTACCCCTAAGCGAATTAGTAAAGTTACTGTCAGTCAAAGATCAAGTTCAACAATTTTTTGATAATTTTCCAGTAGCAAATATTCACAGGATTGTTTACGAGTCTTGCCACATTTAGAGTATTAGAGGTAGGGAGGTAGAAGAAGATCCTCCTATTCAGATTCACACTGCTATCTATGAGAGAGAGCGAAGGACATCCTCCTTTCTATCTCACATTGCATATCACCAACCTCTTACTCCATAACTTCATGCTAGACTCCGGAGCTGTTATGAATGTTATGCCTTTGAGCATGATTAAAGAAATGGGATTAGAAATTACCCATCTGTATGAAAATGTTTGCAGAATTGATTCAAGGGGTGTCCAAGCATATGGGTTAATCAAGAACTTGAAAGTTGATTTATTTACCTACCTCGATTTAAATACCATGATGGATGTAGTGGTGATTGATCTTCCCCTTGTATATGGCATGTTGCTATCTAGGAAATGGGTTGTTGGGTTAGGTGGATATCTGATGATGGTTTATCATATGCTTGCATACCTAATTCTAATGGGAATTTTACGAGTTTGTAGGGAACCTTTTATCGATGGATATCTTGAAACATACGAAGATGGATTGAAGAATACTTATGGTGAGGGTACCCTGTGTTAATTTTTGCAGGTTAGATGAGTTTTAGTATCAGTAATAAAATTCAATGCATGAACATATAAAGAACTGAGATAAAATTCAAACTGTAATAAAACGTAACAACATAAGTTTCATTTCTTTCAACTTTAACGCTCTGCTGGTCACTGTGTTAAAGTTGATCATTGAAATGTTTCATCAACTGTCATGTACAGAAAAATAATAAATAACATGTGCAGTAAACTAATTCTCAAGTAAACTACAGAAGATAAAGAATCTTAACCATTGTTGGATCCGCCTTATACTTAGTTAGATCTGAGTTTGATCTTGTCACCGAAAAGACAAGTCAAACTGGTTGAACCATATACGTACCTTGAGAGAGAGAGGGAGTAAACAGACCTTAGTTTCTTCAATCAAATTAGTAGTGCAGTCAAGAAGAATCACACAGATGCACTCAGAGTGAAAGATGTGCAGTCAAGCACTCTATCAATAGATTCACGATGAACAAATTCCCGCAACCAGACAGGGTGGATCAAATAGAAAGACTCAGCCTGTGTAGAGAATAAATCGCAGTAAATTCCATGCAGAATAAAACAGGTAAAATCTGCACATTGCCGCAGCCCAGATCGAGTAATCTAGGCAGATCGGTGAAGACCAGGGGAAGACCAGGCAGAGTGATCCCGAGAAGACAGGCCAACAATCAACATTCAAGCCTGTGAAGGTAAGCCATAAGCCAGGCCGTGAAGGAAAAACAGAAATAAAAAATCCAAGTCTGTGGAGAAAACCGTGAGCCAGGCCGTGGTGAGAAAACAACAATCCACATCAAGCCATGGAGAAAGCCGTGAGCCAAGCCGTGCTGAGAAACAACAGTAAAAATCAAACCGTGGAGAAAGCCGTGAGCCAAACCGTGCTGAGAAACAGCAGTAAAAAATCAAACTGTGGAGAAAGTCGTGAGCCAAACCGTGCTGAGAAACAGGAGTAAAAAATCAAACTGTGGAGAAAGCCGTGAGCCAAACCGTGCTGAGAAACAACATTAAAAATCAACCCGTGGAAAAAGCCGTGAGCCAAAATCATAAAATTGCAGAGCTTATGGAATAATAAGTCGAGACTCTCAATTTATAATGTTTGCAATTTATAATAATTTCAAGTTAAAAAGCATTGTCCAATAATATACAAAGGATGGTCCACATAATCATAAAATAAAAAGTGGCTCAATAATAATTAAAAATAACTTAGGTAAAATAAAGTGACTCAATAAAAGTCAAAGTGTCTCAAACATGAGATACCACTAAAAAGTAAAAATGAGTCTTTATTAATAATGATTTTATTAATATAATTAATCAAATAATTTATAACAAAGTCATAAAATAAGAGTCTAAAGGTCCATCATAAAGTGAAAAATCCAAAATCATAAGTGGGTTAACCATAAGTGAGTTAAAGGGTCTTTTTAACAAAACATAAGGTAACCATAACAATGCTAGGTCCAAAGGTCTTTAATAACCAATTAGGTACATACACTCCATAAGGTAGGAGGCATCATAATCAAAGGTGCATACAAGTGAGAGTGCTAGGACCATGAGTCAACAACCACAAGATCAAAGTGAACCAAGCAATCAAATAAGATCAACAAGACCAAATACTTTTCTCTCTCTCAAGGTACATAGTTTTATATATTTTGTCATCACTGTATAAGGGGGAAGATCCAAACGGATGGTACAATCCTTTTGTCCTTGACACTGCTCCTAAATGTTAGGTACTAGGGACATCGTCAAGGGGTGGCCAGTCCCTTGAGAATCAACCTAGCAATAAACGATTAGGAGAGGGGACATCATTATATTCCATTCTTAATGAATGGCTTTCAGCCTTAGGTTGAGTTTCAGTCTCACACTAAATCAAGTTGATCAATCCTTGGACCCTAACCAGGTCCTCCATTCTCTCGCAGAATGGTTCTCAATACTAAGCTGAGTTTCAGTCTCACACTGAAAATTGATCAACTACTTGCAGTACCTACTTGGACATCGTGTCCCTGGTCCTATACCAGAATATATCTTTGCCTCCACCTGCAGGCTCTACTTGGACATCACATCCTTGGTCCCAGACCAAAATACCTTAGAGGCATATAGGGGCCCTAGCCACATGCTAGGGGCTTTTCCATGGCATCAACCTGCTTGGTCCTAGACCAAGAACCCCAGGAGACTACTGGGGGCCCTAGGGTACCTTCTAGGGTCTTACTCTGTCCTAGTCAACTGACTAGGAAACCATTCTCTTAGAATGGGTCTCGCAGCTGCACTAACTTTAACACCTTGAGTGTTGAAAGAATAAACATGGTAAGAAATAACGAGGATTATCCACTTGTTTTCTTTATGGGAGTAGGTAATTCCGATTCTGAAGATGAAAATGATGTCAGGTTTAGATAGGAGTTTATCCATCAGCAACTGATAGGGGAAATCATGTGCGATAATTCTGAACATTTTTTTGATGCCCCTAATCATTTATCCCTATTGTCTATAGGAGCCCCTGAATCAACCTCACATAGTGAGGCTTCCACCGCAAGAGATGGTGAGGCAAATTCTCTGACAAGAAGAACTTATCGTCCAATCCAAGAAATTAGGCAAGATCTGAGAGATAACTTGAGACGGGAAATGACAAAGCTTACTAATCGAAGTTGGGAGGAAGATGTTTTAAATTTCTCTGAACAACTTGTTTATTTTTCAAGCTAACAATTCCTCACAGGTAGCTGAAAGTGAAAATCAAGTTGTACTTCCTTCTACTGGTACTCAAGATGAATTAGTTAATCAACATGAGCCACTAGACCAAGGAACAAATCTTAGTAACTTTCGCTGCCCATCTATTTAACATTTCCCAAACTTCTTGTTACCTCCAGAGCGACCCGTGGAAGAAAATAATGATACATCTCACATTCCTACTATGCAATTAGACTCCTTAAAAGAAGTAGAAAGAAATAGGTCTGAAGACATTCAGAAGGGAAAACTACTTATGCCCCATGGAGAAGGTTCTCGTAAACAAGCCGATCATTTTGACACCATTTCTCCCCTTAAAGCTGATATTGACAAAGTATTTCGAGATTTTTGGACTGTGGGGGAAACAATTAAGCAAGTAATATCAACACACTCCGAGGAGGTTAAGAACGGGTCCGACGAATCAAGAAGAGAAGTAGGATAGATTTTGGTTGGAAGAATTTCCATTCTGATAAACGGGGGTCCTCCACGTTTCAATGTTATACCTGAAAGAAGTAAGACAACCAATTCCCTGTACACGAGGCAACACTGATGCCTCCATAATACCTACCAGTAATATTCAAGTTTGTGCCATCATCTATGAATCAACATAGGTATTCCTATGGTGATAGGGTCATTGTTGAGAATCGTGCCTTTAAGGTAAATATTTGGATGTGACCATTTACAATAGAACGATTTGAAGGTAACATGTATTTTTTTATCTATTGAAGATGGTTGCAGATTCAGAATTCTTGTAAATCGAATTTATTTAAGGGACTATGTCCTGGGCATGACTTAGCATATCATCTTTTCACCATCTGTTAGGCCAGGTAGGATTTAATAAGCTCTCTGAGTAGTAGTTGAGTCTTTTCTCTGTCTGATTGATGCATGAGTCTTCTAGTTATTGAGTTTGGTCTGTTTTTATTTCATTTACTGTATTTCAATTGATTAGAGTAGAATTTACTTTTTAGCATTAATTCAGCCAGTTTAAGTTTTTCACATATATATATTTTCTCATACATACTGCTCTGGTATTTCTTGCTTCCATGTGCGTAGAAACAGGTAACACCTGAAGAGGAAGCAAGAATCTAGAGTGCTGGATGTTGTTGCTGTAATGGTGTTGTAGACCAGAGATTTCTGAGGTTCTCAAGGACTCTTTTCATTAGGGCACTTGTCCTAGTTGGAGCCAAATGTTATCACATATACATTGCAGTTGGGCTACCATGATGCATCATATAGATTTATCTCTTTATTTTTTCGAGCTATTCATTCCAAAGGGGTTTTTAGAATGGATCATTATAGCCTTAGTCGTTTCAGAGCCTTGTTCAACAATGTTTCCTTGCTAGGACTGAGATTCACTAGTCCATTGCGATGCTTTCAGTGATGACCTAGTTCATTTGAGCATAGTAGTAGAGCAAATATGGTACACACAGTTACAGAGGGGCTTATGAAATGGAGACAGGTGTATATGGTGAGATCAGGTATATGTTTCCTTGGTTTATTTTTGCTTTGTGATGTATATTAAACACCTAGGCTTGTCTAGTTAGGATGATCATGGTGACCTATGCGTATATATATACTAATGCTTGAACTTGTGCTAAGACTGATCAAAGGACTTAATGTTGAAGACTGTTGCTTATGCCATGCTTTACAAAAATGATTAAAACCTTAGTGTTGTGGTAGTCCTAAGTGTCATTTGTCCCCGTCCATCCAGTTCATCCATGCTTGATTCTCATCCCATGACTTTGGTTTGATTGAGACCTATGAGATTGAAGATCACTTTCCCCACTTTGACCCCTATGCATGATGGATCCCATGTTGTTCTGTGTCTCGGCTTTAAGTTGTGCAACAAAAATTGCTGACGCCTTGATCCTTATAGGCTAGGAGAACCAACTCGTGTTGGTTCCTGAGCTTAGGCGAGTTGGGTTTTGAAACCTTGACCTCTTTGGTCGGTTGCCCTCGATGTTTGGTCCTGACTATGGATATTCTCCCCTAGTTTTTCGAAGAGTGTCAGCGGAAACTCGAAGCAATATGTATACCATCAATACATGCATTATGTGCTATAAGTTCTATCTGTGGAATTGCAAAGCCCTCAAATAAATACAAACTGTGTCTTTAGACAACTCAAAAAGGGCTATAAAGTGAAATTGTGAAAGGCCTAAAAGCAGTGGATAAACAAATGCTAAATCTAAAGATTGTTGGCCACTACTGAAATGTAATGATTAATTCCTCACGGAGCCTGTGGGTTTTGATGTGAGATGGGGCAAGCGACTGCTAATTCGCATTGTCCCCTAGGATTTCTTCACTACAGTTTCTTATGTACTCAACGAAGGGGTCCTAGTAAAGATCCGCACGGAGCTTATTTCTTAGCTTGGATGTGAGCTGTAGACATGTTGTTAGAGTTGAATGGGCTCCTTTCAGATCATCTCATCCACTTGTGAGACACCACCATCCCCTATTGTTCATTTGTCATGTATATGTTACCGTGGTCGTGTGTAATTGTCATAATTCTGAGAGATCATATGGTCAAAGTCAGCTATAAGTCATCTCCCTTTACCTTAGCATTGCTTTCCACCCTCACCCAAGATTAGCACATTATTTAAACTTTGTAAGCATGGCATGCACAAGAGACTTCCAGAAGGTTCTAAGATCTTTCAAAAGCACAGGTATATCTTACATATTATTATTATTGTTGTCACCATGATTTTGAATAACATGATTTAAGTTGGGTTTTTGTTAGTTTTTCTTAAGATCTGATTAGATTATCTAGGATCTTTATCTGAAAGAATAACAAGTACAACAAAATGCATAAGATATAAAAGATACACAAGACACAAAGATTTTCATAACCCCGCAAACTTTTTCAGAATAGTAAGATGATCAAAAGCAGTAATAAGAAATGTTCAACAGCTATCTTTTTCTCCTCCTCTGATTGTATCTCTCTCTCATGTGCCTTGGAGAGTGTGTGAGGTGTGTCTAAATGAGGGAGAACGCCTCCCTATTTATACCCTTTCAAGACACTGACCAAATATAAGACTCGAGCCTACATGTCATCTCACATGGAGCCCACTTCTCCTAGAGAGACCACAATTACATATTACATGATGTTACACTGGGGACTATTGCCCCGACTTACAACGGAGGTTGTACCTCAAGGTCTAGACACAATTTAAACATCTTGTAAAGGGGTAACACACATCCCCAATGGGGGTACAACAACATACAATGATAATGTACATCAGAATATCTTCTGAAGTTACAAATACATCAACACTCCCTCTTAACTAGAAAGGTATTCTCTCTCTACACAGTCATCAATACATTTGGTCAGGTCTTCATTGCATTGTCATCATCATGGAGTCATAGAGTCTTCATCATAGCTGTTGCCCTCATCTTCTTATAATTTGATCATCGTATCATACTATCTGTCATCAGAAGTTTCTATAATGCCAACCCTTTTTCATGCTGGATGTAGGCCTAGCCTCCATGTAGGTCTTCAAATCATCAAGTAGGTATAGCTCAGGACTTATTGCCTTGCAAAACCTGAAGGATCTCCTAGGACTGATTATATGCTTTTGCAAAACCTGAAGGAGCATCCTAGGACTGATTATTGTTAAGATTCTATATGCTAAGCTAGATTATCAGCATTCAATTCAATTTCACAAGAATAGCATATACAGGATCATTGAAAGAAACGGTATCACAAGATCAAAACAGATTTACCCTGGGAAAACCCTAAAGGGAAAAACCCAGCAAGAAAAGCTTCCTCAATATAGATGATCAAAAAGATAAAAGATAAAACCTCAGACTGGTCCTTCTCCTCCTTGCAGATAAAACTCTCTCTCTCTCTCATGCGCTACACAAGTATGTGTCTGTGTTTCAAATGATGAGTGCCTCTCTCTCTTTAGATTCTTCCTCTCACTTAACTTTTCACTCAACTAAGATGGCCATACTAAACTTGACTAGGCTGACTTCTCTAGGAGGACTCAAAACAACTTAATATTATATTTGGGAGGGTGCTAATGACCCGACTTACAATGGAGGGTTTTCCTCATGACTCTCTACTGACCTAATACGATAATATCATCCTGACGGAGGAATAATAACATCTCTGAAAGGTTCCATCAATAAAATACATTTAGAATATTCTTCCACGCAGGCTTTCTCTTCCGTGATATCTCCATCGTGGGAGTTTCTTGTGGTTTTGTCATATCATGATCTTCAGGTGTTTCATCTTCAGGGAGGAATGTAGCCTCTACATTTCTGGGTGGTGCATCTTCCTCATATACTTCTTCATGTTGACATTTTCTGGATCTCTTAAGAGCTGCTTCTTCATCGAATGTTACATCTCTACTAATTTCCATGTGATGGAATCCAGGAATTTAAATTTTGAATACCTTGGATACTTCACAGCATCCAAAATATTCCTTTTTTTCCGGAAGTTTCCAACTTGGCTCTTTTCTCTTTCGGTATGTGAACATATATTGGACAACCGAATATCTTGAGGTGACTTACTTTACGCTTCTTTCTCGCGAACATCTGCTCTGGAGTCTTGAATCCAAGGGCACTGTGAGATATTCTATTTTGTACATAGACAACAGTTCTTGCTGCTTCTGCCCATAGATGCATTGGAAGATCTTGATCATATATCATTGTCTTCACTGCCTTCATGATGGTTCTGTTCTTTCTTTCCGCAACACCATTTTGTTGAGGATTGTAGGGAGTAGTTAGTTCCCTCTTGATTCCAGCATCTTTTCAAAAGGATTCAAATTCTTTTGAAGTATATTCTCCGCCATTGTCTGATCGGAGTGTCTTGATTCTAGACTTTGAGTGGGCCTCAGTAAAGAGTTTAGATTCTCCTTCTTCGTCACATCATCAAATGCAAATAGACAGTACCTCAGTCCGTCCATCATACTTGCAGATTTCGGTGCCTCGCCCTTTCGGCTTGAGAATATGTTCAAACTTGTCTTAGTCTTACACAACATTCAGAACTTTGTGGACACAATGAATGGGTGGGACCAATAACTGTACATAGCCTACTGCTTATCGGAGTCTATTGTCTCAGCTATGCCTTCAAGACACACTTGGTGTCAGTATACGAGGGGATTAGATCTTTTAGAGTCTATTGGTATTGTGATTATCTGACTTCCTCTGTTTAGGTATTCCTTGGATGCGCTTGGCCGCCTCTTACCTACTAGGCAAGAGTTGAATGAAATTAGCCGAGATGATATTTACAAGCAGTTTGCGTAGATAACTTGGATCAACCCTCAATGCGAGTTACATCCAAAGACGACCTTTTACATTGAGCAGTTCAAAGATTTGACGAACAAACTTATTGTTTGGCTTCATTACGCACTCCACCATTGGGAACACACTCTTTGCATTCCTCTTGACCAATTTAGAGTGGGTTCTTGTAATCTTAGAGTGGAGACAAATCACTAGATTGATCGATTAGATAGGATTTAACAGGTATGCCACCTTTGATAGGTTAAGATCTAGGAGCTCTTCATCTTTCATTCAATGTTTTAAAACTCGGACTCGGACTTTGAATCGGCTGAGGGTCAACTCGGACTCGAACTCGGCAATGACTTGGCCGGTTTGATTTTAATGACTTGGTTTATTAAAAAACATATAAAATATTTAAATTTTAAAGAAAAAATATATTTTAAAGATTATAATCCATTATTCCAAAGCATTAGAGACAAAACATCCAAAGTATGATCATATATATACCATATAAGGGTGAACATATCAAAATTGCACGAAGGGTACTGTGCCAATGTGCAAGGCTGCAAACAACAAATACATAATACATATATGAAAGTCTGAACAAACCCACATAGGCACTGAAGTTTGAAGTTAAACTCACGTAAGGACTGAGCCACACTCATGGTTAACACTCACGGCCCAACACTTCAGCCTTCAACTATCAGACAGAGACCACTGTCTTTAGCCATAGTCACCGGTAAAGTCTGGACAGTCGACATCAATTATCAGAGACCACGGTCCACAAATGAAGCCGCGGGCAGGTTTAGTTAGGGAGTTAAAGTGTTATGGTAGTTAGGGATTAAGTTAGGTTAGAGATTAGGTTAGTGGTTAGGTTAGATTTAGGTTAGTTAATTAATAAATTTTAATTAATTTTTTTTTTCCAACTTAGGTCCAACTTGGCGAGTTGACCTTTAACTCGGTCGAGTTGGCCGGTTCGGTACCGAACCGACCATCCGACCTGAGTTAAAGGCCGGTTCGACTCGGCTTGGGGTCAACTTGGTTGACTCGGCCGAGTCCGAGTCGGCTCGGGCCGAATTTTAAAACACTGCTTTCATTGTCTTGTTTACTACGAAATTTGAAGGTAGTTCCATTGTCTTTTTGGGGAGCTTCTTCTCAGGAAGCTTCGGACTTTGACCAGTTCTTTAGGAACCCTGACTAGAGATGTCTGGCCTTGTACTTGTAGGAGGCCCTTCGGCTTTGCTCCCTCATTCTCCAGCCTCGTCCACATCCCGAACTAGCCTTCACTCAACATATTACTTCCTTTTTTTGGTGCTCCCATCTTCTAGGTGTATCGAGAGAAGGACAGTTGGCAATACTGCTTTCGACCCTAGATAAGTTCGAACATAGAGGGCCACCTCCACTTTTGCCAAACCTCAAATACATGGCCATCCTTGGCTCTATACCATTAGTCAGACAATTTCATTTAGGTCATAGTAACAAGTCCCTCACTCCAGGAAACAACATATTACCCAGTCTAGCTCCTCTTTCAACTCTTCCTCCAAAGAGAGTTCTATTTTGAGATTCCTTCGTTCGGCCTTGGATAATATGAGAGATGGTTCCAATGAACCATGATAGACTTACACCTTTTCTATCACAGATCCTAGATCCATTCTCTTTGTACATCTCTCTCTTGGATCGGTTGTCCATTTTTGGAGTTAGCTTCTTGATATTTAAGTCAGAGTCTTTTTTATTTTTGCATCTTTCATTTTATAGAAGCCACCTTAATGCTTCCACTTTGTATTGACATCATGGTACCAAATAGTCCCATTGACATACTTTTGTGGTCATTCGTTGGACATTAATTAAAATATGTTAACTTATCTTATCTTTGACTCCATTTTACCTTGATGGATTACCACTCTCATGATTGGTTTCTCTCTATCCTCCCATCACCTTTTCCTTTACTTTCTATGCTACAACCATTTTGCTAGGGAAACCTCTTCATCTCATCTTGGCCCTCATTGTCTTTGCCTTAGTAATCCCATCTTAGGGATTACCCCTTGAGTTGGAAAATGGCCAGCCGGAAGTGCAAAGGGGATTGATGTGGTGGCATTGGTCTTTCCCGTTGAGTTCCCTCGGCTAGCTTACTTCTTTGGGAATTTAATCACACATGCTAGTCGGGGAGGTAATAGAGCGAAAGGCCAGCAAGCAGGGAGGTGATAGTGACCATGCCCTATTTGGTCCAACAAAGCTAGGCTGGTCAAGTCTGGTCTTTCAGATGGCCTTTGTCTAGGGTCCCAGATACCTAAGACAGTCAAGCGTATTTTTTGGGATTGTAGGACTGCTAGGTAGTGTTGGAGTTTTGTAGAGGATCAACATCCTGGCTTGTTTCAGAATAAGCTCTATTGGACATCTTCCTTGTTTGTAGATGGACATTCCCTTGTTTGTGAGTCATTATTTGGTTTGTGGCATTGCTTACAGATTTCTGCTGTATTTGTTATGTGGAAGATCAGGTGCAAGCATGTATTTGACCAAGGGGTTATTTCTGTTTCTGCTTTGTTGCTTATTGGAAGGATGAGGTACACCATCAACTTCTAGCTAAGGGTTCTCTGTTGATTAATGATGCGAAGAAGTTGGTTCCTCTTGCATATTCTGATTTCATTTCTGCTCTTGTTAGTTCCGGAAGAGGTTATGATAGGGCCTAGGCATTGTATATACTGTTCCATTTTCTGCTTTTTGTTTGTAAATAGTTTATGTGAATATAAGAAGTCTTTTTCAAAAAAATAAATAAAAAGAATACATTGGGCCTTTATTCTCGTTCTAGACATGAAAAAGTATAAGACAAGGTCAAAAGAGAGGCATAAAGGGTTATCAATAGTGAAAAGAAGATGGCAAAAAGATGTCAAAACTATAGCCCATCATTATTCTCAATTAAAAGGGAGGTCTGACTCCCGGCAAGATGATTTGTTAAAAACCAAGGATATTAGAGATCAATTGAAATCAATCGAAGGGACAATGTGTGTGGAAAAATCTACCTTTGATTAGTATAATGAATCATAGCCCACATAAATTTCAGCAGTAGTAGGGTGTCTTATTATTGATAAGAATAGGAAAAAGATGGTTTCTATGGGTGTGGAAGGACAAGGTTTAATCCGGTTGATAGAAGTTGAGAACGCAAGGCTGGTCCAGCAGAAAGACGGCTGTAATTTCACTAAAAACTCGCCGATAATGCATAGGCCAGAGAGGTGTCAGGTAAGACATAGCTCAAGGAATGAAGCCCTATATGTTGTTGCTGCTGAAACAACAACAGGTATTAGGGTGAAGATGAAGTGGTAAAACAAGATTGTGCTTCCTCAAAGAGGCAACCTGTAATTCATAAGAAGAAAACTCTTAAGACATACAGAACAATACATAGCAAGACAAACACATACAGAAAAGTACATGATATTCGTAGATAGAATGGATCTTAAGTCAATTACGGTTTGCTTCTAGTTTTAGTTTTCTAACAAACTCCATTTGAGAATCCTGCCTTTTGAACAATATGATAATAGGTGAGTTTCTATCAGATCCTTGTACAATGAATACCTTCTGAATTTGTATTCCTTTGGGGCATGTATTACAGCTTACAAATCCAGTGTCATATAGGAGTGCGCAACCCAGTAGGAATGTTTTCTATCAAAAGTTTTTTGCAGATTTTTACCCCCATTCATTGGTTTTGAAGAGCATGACTTATAAACGCTTATTTTCTGTGGTTTCTTCCATTTTAAAAGCATACTCAGTTTAAATAGACCAACTGCAGCACAGATAATTTATTAGGTGAGGGTTTTAGTGGATTATTCCTAAGCATTTGCCAGTACATCATCCTAAGGAATTCTGATTTCCAGATGACATTAGTGAATTAAAAGAGCTTCATTTGGAGTGTAAGGTTGATGCCTTGGAAAAGTGAGGGCAGCTTATAAATTAAACTGATTGAAAGACTCCATCTGTTCCCGAAGCTATACTTTCCCTCCTTACAAAACCATCACCAATTCACATGAGATCACAATGCATTTTAATCTGTTACATTTGTTTGAATTCATTGTCAACTTCACGTTAAGTTCATGATTCATCTGCTCCCATTTACTGATCTGTATTTTTATTTCATATATCCTTGTCAAAAGCACATTACCGATATCATCGAGGATTGTAGTTTACTACTGATATATGTGTTTCTTCTGTGCTGTAATACAGTTAATAAACGAGCTCCACCAAAGAAAAAGTCACACCGAGCTTTTGAGGACATCAGAGAAAGTATAACCGAGCTGAAGTATTTTCAGAAAAGCTTTTTTAGGGAATTTAGTTGACGCACTAGTTAAACATGATTGTCTTCATTGCTGGTTGACAAAATGAGTATTATAGTGTTTGTTCCAAAGGTCTTTGGGCTGTAATTTAAATTTTTGGCTCAACTAAAGTAAATATTGTCTCATTATGTTTAAAGTCTTGCAATTTGATCCAATAATGAATATTTTCGATGGCAGTTCCATTGTGCTCTGCATGGTTTCACGCTTCCTTGTTTTTTTTTGAAACAAATGCATTTTATTCATTAATGCACGATAGAAAATACATCATACAATCATATTTTTCTTGCCAAAGTAGGGTAGTCTCTTTTTTCCTTCCTGTGTAGTATGTATGCAAGGAGGGAAAGTATGTCTTCTTTGGCTCCAACTTCGAGAGACTTATTGCCCTTTCAAAAATTTGCTATCCTAGCTGCAGATTGTATTAGCAACTTTTCCAAGGTAAAGCAATATATCTACCCCATAAAAAGTGTCTTGGCAACTTCTTTACCAAAAGGAGATGCATGTTAATGTTAGTGTCTAATAGGCATCTTCCTGCATGTCCAATTATCCATTTATCCCTAAAGATGATTCCCATACACCAGAGAGGAGCAATGAACAGGGAGTGATGTTCTACCACGAGTAAATCCTAGAGGGTTCTAGACATCCTTACAATCCATGCCTATGAATGAGGGTTAGGGGTGATTTTGCAAGGTTCTATGAAAGCTTGTTTAGTTTTTCCCTGAATCCTATGAATGCGATTAAATTCTCTTGATGTAATCCAATTGGGCTATAAACATTTCATTCGTGAAAACCATTTTTTAACCAGTGTTCCTCCCTTAATATAGTGGGGTAGGCCTATTTGCATGGATTTCATGCAATGTATCCATATTGATATTTGAGAAAATGAAAAATCCTACAATTCCATTGCATATAGAACTAGGTCTAGGAAGATCATAAACACATTATGTCTTTGAAGTTTGAAACATCAATATTCATAGTGATAACACTTGGCCTAATCATTATGAAAGTGTTGATGGACCTGTTATCACACGATGTGTAGCTACCCACTAAAGGTATCCCATTCATGACGGTAGATGTGAGGTAGCTAACCAGTGACACCGAAGGGCTTCGTCCACTACTAATGAGGGGTAGTTGTCACATCGGACGAGTTCTTGTCATTTTAGATCAAATCAAAGAATGATCAAGGGGGAGACCCTACTAGCCTATGAGGGCTAGAAAACCTACTCAAGACACTCTAGGGGATAAACAATGGATACAAGAGATGACCGATGAGTAGGTTGATCTAGATCTAGGGAAATGGATGTTGTAGATGAGGTTAAAGTCAACTTGGAGAGACTTAAGATTATGGAAAATTGTCCAATTTGAAGAGAAATGTACCACAAGGAAGTTAGGAAAGTAGCTCTAGATAGATCTAGTCTAAATGAGAAATACCCAAGTTAGATCGACCTAAGGTTTTTGCAATTTAGGACAAAAGGGACCCAACAAAGTAGATCTGGATGTATAAAGACTAGATCTAAGTGCTTGAAGAGTAGATCTATGGATTTGAAGTGGGTTCAAGCATGCCCAACTAACAGATCTGAAGGATTGACCAAAAGCCTAAGGAGGGCGTCCCACATAGAGAAGACTAGTTCTAGATCCAAGGGTAAATGGAGTCGGATTAAGTTGAAATTTTAGCTCTAGGGTTTAAATATTTGTTCCTAAGTGGGTTTTGATGGTTGTCATCAAATAAGGACCCAATCAACTAGATCTAGAATACTAGGGTTTTAACAATGAGGGTTTTGTGTGACAATTGGATAAAAATATGGAAAATAATACTGACCTTGTAGATCGTACCTAAAACTGCTTGCGTTCGCCTTGTACATTAATGATCCATCTACTTAGTTACAATTTTGAGCGAGATCTAGCAGCATCTGAGTGAACATGTTTTATCCAAAGGAGATAAAGCGCCCTCTCCACTAGCAAATTCAAACTACCTAAGTGATATTTGATCCATGGATGAAAAATAAGAAATGCAAATAATATAAGGGGAAATATTCAATGCACAAAGTAACAATTGATCACTCCTTGAAAGATGAAAATGATCCACAAGAAGAGATGATGCAAGTCGCCTCCACAATCTCTCCTCCAGCAAGTCGCTATCCCTGCAAGAAAAAATCAACCTCCAAAAAAGTATGTTGTTTGCATTCAAGATCCACTGCATTTTATAAGAAAGAGGCATTGCAATCATGTACAAGAACATTCACAAAGCTTTCAAGACGTTTTCCAAAAGTTTTCTTATATTCCAATATTTTCAAAGCCAAAAGTCCCTTTATAAATGAGAGAGCATCTCAATAAATAGATCTCTCTAGTACACAAAACCTAGATCCAAAAAGATCAAGGGCCAAGATGATAAGATATAATCACTCTAATCAATGGCTAAGATTAGTCAAATATATATCACATGGGTTAACTAAAAAATGCAGGGGGCACACTAGCTAAATCCCCCAAGGGGGACGCACCACATAGAAAATGACTAAGACACATGGTAAAAGCACATGATGGGGTTAGAAGGTGTATAATAATCTTCACTAGCATGTCCCCATGGAACACTATCAAGTAATTTGTCAAGATAATATCATAACATCACCAAATGACCAAATTATGGCCCCTCAAAATACATAAAAAACACCCAAAATGATGAATGCTAAGAAGTGTGGACCCTACAAAGGGTGATGATGATGCCAGAAGGTGTAAAATATATCAATGCAATGCCTCGAACAAGTTTCATGCCATTTCCTTGCCACATTTTCCCAAATCGATTTCCTCATCAGACATTTTTATTATTTTTTATGGATGAAGATATTGCCTCGAGAAGATAAAAATACTCATATCTCTCTAATGATTGAACCTGGGCGTCAACTGACTGCAAAAATAGAACCGACACCATGACAATATGGTAATATTGATTGGCTACACTCTATGTGCCCCTTGTAGCACCCTAGGAGATCCAACCATCAACTGGAAATCATTTTATTTTAATTTACTGTGGCCAAACTGCTGCAAACTCATAAAATGACCCATACATCAAATGCAAGTTCCTGAAACTGAAAACTGAGTGCATCAATGGACTCAGGATGTCCAAATCCACTAGGAATGAGTACTCATACAACATATGTCCATAAAATATATATGCCAGAGGCCCCATCGATGTCAGGATAATAATAATAAAGCCCATAAATGTTGATAACCATAAAAATTACACAAGCTATCATGATAAACCATCATCTAAAGCATGAATATGTCTAATGGACACTGATAGACCACAAATAATAATCACCCACCATCATATGCCAAAACTCATCCTAGACCCTACTGTTGACTTGGTCAAATTGAGTTGACCAAGTTGTTAGAAAGTGGCAACAAGGAAGGTCTTTTATCATTGGTATGTGTCCTTGCTTGATGGAAGACATAAAGCAGGAAGTGAAATTGATCATTGCCTTTATCCAAAGTTTAGATTTAGGAAAAGTGCATTATGTGATCTAATTTTAATTTGACTTAATGGAGGCACTTTTATAAAGTTCAAGTGAAATATAATTTAAGTGATGGTTAATTTAATCTTGGCCATTGATCTCATTGGAGGATCTCATCCATTGATCCATAGTAAGAGTTCGGGTTTTCGCTTTGCCATTAAGTTAAAAGGAAATTCATTTGGTGGAGAGGATACACACATAGTTGCTTTGGCACACACATTGCAAGAGGGAGATTTCTTGCTCATAGATTTTCAACCGGAGAGAGAGAGATTTTTGAAGGAGAATTTTGCAGAGAGTGAGATTGAAGATCATCTTTCTGGAGATCGACGAGACAACACAAGAAAATCCCAGAGGCTATGACAGTGACGCAGGGCAGTCGTACAAGTGATGCAGATAGTCATACACACTGGTGAAGGGGCCATACACTGACGCAGAGGAGGTTGTACGTTGATGTAGGGGTCGTACATGCTGACGTAGGTCCGTACACGCTGACGTAGGGCTGACGCAGAGGTCGTATGATCTTGTTGGGGTTTCTTAGTGAGTTTCAGTTGTACGATTTTGCAAGGTTGGCTAAAATCGATTTTTGGATTGTATTGTTCTATATCTTGCTAATAAAATATCTTCCCAGTATGCTGCATCGATTTTACCATCTTGGGTTTTTCCGGGGGTTTACATACCCAAAAATATTGGTGTCTCTATTGTTGTGATTGTAATTATATGTTTTCTTGGTATTTATTTTTCGTTGCATTATTTGTGAAGAAACTTATTTGTAATTAACAATATATATATATNAATAGTATTGGATAGATCGGGTGCAGATCTATTGAAGACACAAACTTAGAGTTTCAGATCTAGGGTTTGATAAGTACACTTCATTATGGTCATACAGTTGAGAGTCGAGGATAGACTCCAGGGGGCTCAAAAATTTCGTACATGGAAAGAAAGGATCATGAGGATCCTTGATGTTAGTGATGCAAAGGAGCACATTGTCTCCAAGAAGGTTGCGCCTGTACATCTGACAGAGTTGGCTAGGTGAAAGAAGGTGGATTCTAGGCCCATGTTGATTATCTTGGATGGGGTGAAGGATCACATATTCCCTTAGTTGTCCGGGAAGAAGACCGCATTAGAAATGTGGATGGCTCCGGAAAGCCTTTACCAAAGTAAGAACGAGAACCCGAAGATGGTGCTACCGAAGAGACTACGAAGCACCAAGATGGCCAAGGGTGAAGGAGTGTTGCCTTATCTCACAAGGCTCACACATACTAGGGACAACCTTAGAACAATGGGCTCTAAGACTGAAGATGACGAGCTAGTTCAGATAGTTCTCAATGGATTTTCTAAGCCATGGGTTGTATTTATCGAAGACGTGGTGGCTAGGGAGAATCTCTTTGACTGGCAGAGATTGTGGGATGACTTTGTGTAGGAAGAGACCCGTATGGGTCAAGGTTCAGGTTCATCCAGCAATGCCTCACGGATTGTGGATGAAGAATCTCTAGCCCTAACAGGAAGAGCAATGGAAGGCCAAGAACAAGAAGGGTGGTAAGAAGAACATTGGCATGTCCAAAGTCAGATGTTTTATCTGCCACAAGCCATGACACTTTGCCTCCTAGTGCCCAAACAGGAAAAATAAGAACAATACCTAGATGGCAGGTTTTGCAGAGGTGGAAGAATTCAACAAAATCTTCGATGAGGACTTTTGTTTGATAGCTTCAATGGCAAGCAAAATAAGTAGCAGTATTTGGTACATCGACAGTGGAGCATCTTGTCACATGATAGGACATAAAAGGTTCTACAAGAACTTGCAGGAGGGTGGAATAAATCTCCACATTGAGCTCGGTGATGATGCGTGGTATCACATGTAGGGAGTTTCTATTGTTTTATTTCAGAGGGAGTCTGGCAAACCCCTTAGTTTTGCTTACGTATTGTATGTTCCGGGGTTGACCAAGAACTTCATATCCGCTTCCAGCTTGGAGGACAAGGGATTTCAGGCAAGGACAAGGGATTTCATTTTATTTGCATCAGTGTTTAAAAACACTTGTTTTACTAACTAGGCATCCATTTAGATAAAGCATTTAAGTTTTAATGCCTTAGTGTCTAAAGACATTTTTTATTAAGACTACTTGTGTTCAAGACCTAGAGGAAAACAATCCTTGTGATAAGAATCACATAAACCAACACTGAGACACAAACTAAACATGGATACCTATTCCAACATAGATGTGAAGGTGGGGGAAATCTTAGATGTCATTAGTCAAGTTACAAGTCAGGGTTAAACAAAAAGAACGGAAAACAATGGCTGGGTGAAGATAATGAAGATGGTGCCAAGGCTAGCAAGTTGTGTCCCGAAAGAGAAATGACCAAATCCATACTAAGGGTAGGGCATGACCAATGTTAATACAAAAGAATCTCTCCAACATAACAACTAGATCACTTATCTTTTATATTTCAATTAAACCTAATTAAATATCGCCAACATACAACCACTATCAACCAAGTCCTAGTACCAAAATAGGCAACATAGAAAAACCAAAATCCACATGAACATATCCATATATCACCTAGGTCATATACCTGCATCTGATCTGAACAACCTAAAGGCACTGAACATTGTTGCTATATATCATGGGCATTGTCATAATCTCTGCTCTGGAATATGAAAATGGCTAACTCAGTCATCAAATATGGGGTCATGAGGCTCAGTCATGGCATGAAACTAATCATCTGAATGCTCTGGATCCATTGAATAAGAGTGATCGTCAACTAGAAGCTCATTGTCTGTTGATCTCAAAGTAAAGGGCTAGCTCAAGAATATGCGCAAGACTACTCAGGAACAATGGTATCCTAACTACTATATATGTGACAACTTTGGCTCCAACTGGGACAAGTGCTCTAAGGGAGAGAGCGTGTGAGAGCCTTAGAAATCTCTGGTCCGCAGCAACACCCATCCATAATCAAACATGGACTCGATCATCTGCTCCAACTTCAACAAAACCTGTTCTTGCGCACATCATGGAAACAACACTACCGAGCAGTACATGTGGCATGAAATAAAATAAAATACTGGAAATAATCATGTTGGAAAGTAAATACTGAAAAAACAAGTTCAAGAAGTAAATGTTGAAAGTAAAAAAAATCTAATCTAAGAACTATTAAGCAGTTGCAAGAATTATTAGGCAAAAATTATTCAAAAGATAGACAAGGGCCAAACTCAATGTCCTACAAGACTCAAACTTAAACCCTCAGGACCATGCAACACTAAAGACTCAAACCTACTGCTCAAAAGAGCTTTTTGAAGTTTCTATTCTACACTAAACAAGGAAGACTCTTGCTAAGTCATCCCAGGAATGTAATCTCGTATACTAGTCTCTTCGACATGGATACAAAACTGATGTTCATTTGCAGAGGATATATAATAAAATTTTCCATCAATACGTTCCACTATGAACGGTCCAACCCATATATCAACATACCCCCTAGAGATGTGAAAGTAATCCACATTTCTCAATACAAGTTTATCACAGTGGTTGAACTGCCTTTGGTTTACCGTGGAAGGGATAACATGAATGTCTCGTGTAACCTCCAAAGGCATATCAACATTCCCTCGTGGATACAAGTGTTCTATTATGCGGCTAGGTATAGATTCAATAGTACTAACTTTAGTAAGATCCCCATCAAGTGGTAAAGAAATGCTTCCCACTAGCTCTTGAGGGATCCTATTTCTCTCCATGAACTCGGTATTTATTCCTTTCGACTGTGAGTGTATAATACCCCTTTGTCCTTCATTTGCAATTGAAAAGTCCTCAAAATATTTCTTTAATTGCGTGTGAATAGGAGAGGTAACATAAGTTTCATTGTGGTAAGCACTAGATCCTTCTCCTTAAGGGACGTGCATAGAGTATGTAGACATGTTGAAATGTGTGCCTTCTGCTTCAAAGTGAGGATTCTCTCGTGGTAAGAGGAAACTAAGGAAATTCATAAAGCTGCTAACTAGGGAAACTTCATTTGAAGTTTGACGATCATCGGTCGGCTCAGGAAAGGATGGAGGTGGGTCATCAGGATGAATACTTTCTCTGCCATTAGGCATACTATTGCTTTCCCACTAGTAAGTTGGAGGAAGGCCTTGTTGTGCCCCGTCTTGATTAAATTCCATATTAACAGTATACTCCCTTAAGGTTCTATAACTCTTTGTTCAGGAGGGGGTATAAGATCTACTGGAATTTCTTTGTTCCTCTTGACAAACACCAACCTCTGTTCCAACTCCTCATGTGGAATAGACATATGCAGATCACTACCTCCAAATCCCAAAGTAGGATCAGGAAGTTGGCTAGAAACATCAAATCCTACTGTGCTACTAACAACCGTCAAATCATGAGGGGTTTCATGAAATGCTTCAGATATGATTAACTCATGATCAGACCTTCGAATGAACTGTTGGAGATCCCTTTCTTCTTCTAATGAGCCTGGTTCGCGAAACATTCTCCAAATACTTTCTGTGTCATCCTCACCTCCTGGTGAATTGTTATCTCCCTCCATAACCATGAACACGCCATCAGGGAACAACTCACCATGGCCATATGAATTCTTGACTTCATCCTCATACCGCTCTAGGTGTCCATCATAAAAAGTTTCTCGATAAATCCTCACCATAGCTCCATTAGAGTAGGAATAGTGGTGTGAGATAAGTCCATTTGTAACTGGCCACCTAATCCCGTTGACCATCTTCGACTTAAAAACATCCTTTAAACTAGGGGAAAATCAGCTACTACGACATCCATGAGAGAAGATATGTCTGGACAAGAAAATAGGTCTGCTCATAAATTTTTATTAAATCCAAAGACATGGACTGACCTCGAATCCATCCCACTTACATTCATATAAGGTCTAGTGATTTGCAACCCCATAGCTTCCATGATACATTTGGGAAACACATTCATGGTGACTCCATAATCAATCATGCAGTTATGTAACAGGAGCTCACCAATATGGAGTGTAAGGTAGAAAGGTTCATGTCCTCCATTCTTTAGGGTAGCCCTAATCTCAATTGGCAGGTCCTCCTCGTTCCCTATTAGCGATATTCAAATGTGGGCTAAGAAGGGGCTTGACTCTACCATCACCTTGGGTAGCCACATGAATGCTATCGAAGAACTCATTCACTTGATTCTTTACAGAGGGCATCTTTGCTAATTCAGTCAAGGGAATGTTTTGTGTGATCTTATCCAATTCCTTTTTGATATTGATATTTAGGCCATACTCAGAAGGAATTGGATCCAACTCTTTCTCTTCATCCTTCTTTCCAAGCTTCCGATTAAGAAAAGGCAATGGCCTTTCTTTCCCTTTCTCCCTCTTATAGATTTGGACTTGGGGCACATTTACTTCATTTATTTGCCCCATAAATTTAACATGGTGTGTACTAGTAGTATTGTCCTGACTATCCTCCAAACCAAACAAGATTTTTCCAAAGTTTTCATCAAATTCATATACGAAGTTGATCTTCTTTGGTGAATCTTCTTCATTTTCTTCATGAGGATAATAGTTAGGTTCCTCTTGCCTTTGCTCTTCAGTCCAATTGACTGAGTTGGGATCATGGGATGCCTAACCCACATGCTTTTTTTAAGTCATCATTCATGGGTCTCTTTTGAGGGTTCCAATTAGGCTTAGGTCCATATTGGTTCCTGTACCTATCAAAGTCCCTACCCCTGGCCAAATCTCTTGTGATGAGAGCCAGATATTTAACCATCTTTCCCATAGACACAACATTAGCTTCATCCTTCCTTGTATTGCCTTGGGAAATCTTTAAGTCAATCAAGTTCTTCTCTTTTGAGTGATAACCAAGCCATCCATAAAAAAACGTTTAAATAGTGGATTAGAAGCGCTTGGTCTTTAGGTTTGATAATGTTGGGTACATTCGCTACTATCATATCAAACCTAAGGTTAAATTCTTGAACATACTCATTTTCCTTCTTTCTGATTTCAAAAAGTTGATTAAGAAGGAATGTACCATCCAACTTGGTTGACCACAGACCCTTTAACATGGTAACAAAAACGTCATAACCTCCCATGGATGAAGTAGGTAATCTATAAAACCATTGGTGGGCTTCACCTTCTAAAGAAAATAGAAGGCCCCTAATGTATACATTCTCCTCTTCAACACCATAAGCCTCCATGTGTGACCACACAACGTCTATATGGTCTTCAATGGGGGTTGCCCAGTTGCCAGAGAATCTAGGGATATTCTCAAAGTATTTTTCTGGCATATCATGGGGTGACCCAACTATTTGGGAGAAATCAAAAGGTGAGGCCCTAGCCCTATTGTCAAAGTTTCTTGGTTGGTTTGTGTTCGTGTTCGCCATTGAATTATATTGAGAAACTGGAGAAGAAGAGACTTGATTGGAAGGTGGAACTGGATTTATTGATGGAGAGTTTGGACCAATAGAAGGAGAACCTAAAAGATGATTAAGAGACCCAAAGGAATTAGCATTTTTCCAAAAGAAAGTCGTGGATTGTGCTTTTGTATCTTTATGGGCTGGGTTCCTTTTGTAAGTGGCAAGGATTCCTTCACCTAAATTGGATCGACTTCAAAGATCGTAAGGATGGGTCTGGGATCGCTCCTTAGAGGAGTCACGTCATGCAATCACTAGGTGAAATAAAAAACATAATCACCAAAATTTATGTTTTTGGGGAAGTAAGATGTGAGAGAGAGAAACAAGTGGATGTAAAATTAAAGGTAAAATGCATTCACTTAAATTTAAATTTGGATACGATATGATTGGAAAAATAAACGTGAGGTACTACTCGCAAACACTAGAGGTAATCCTCTAACTCCCTGACAACAACACCAAAATATGTTATGACACAAAGTGTAGCTACCCACTAAAGGTATCGTATCTGGGACAATAGAGGTGAAGTAACTAACTAGTGACACCGCAAGGGCCTCGTCCACTACTAATGAGGGGTATTTGTCACATCGGACGGGCTCTTGTCACTTTAGATCAAACCATAGAATGATCAAGGGGGAGACAGTACTAGCATATGAGGGATAGTGAACCTACTCAAGACACTCTAGGGGATCAACAATGGATATAAGAGATGACCGATGAAAATGGATGTGATAAATGAGGTTAAAGTCAAGTTGGAGAGACTTAAGATAATGAAAAATTGCCCAACTTGAAGAGAAATGTACCACGAAGAAGTTAGGAAAGTATATCTAGATAGATCAAGTTTAAATGAGAAATAGCCAAGTTAGATCCACCTAGGGTTTATGCAATTTAGGACAAAGTGGACCCAAAAGAGTAGGTTGGGAAGTCTAAAGACTAGATCTAGGTGCTTGAAGAGTAGATCTATGGATTGGAAGCGGTTTCAAGCATACCCAACTGATAGATTTGAAGGATTGACCAAAAGCCCAAGGAGGGCGTCCAACCTAGAGATGACTAGTGCTAGATCCAAGGGTAAATGGACTCAGATTATGTTGAAACTTCAGATCTAGGGTTTAAATATTTATTCCTAAGTAGGTTTTGATGGTTGTCATCAAGACTGGGGTTTTAACAATGAGGGTTTTGTGTGACAATTGGATACAAATATGGAAAATAATACTAACCTTCTAGTTTGTACCTGAAAATACTTGCGGTGGCCTTGTACATTGGTGATCCTTCCACTTAGTTACAATTTTGAGCGAGATCTAGTAGCTTCCGAGTGAACATTTTATCCAAAGGAGGAAAAATGCCCTCTCCACCTGCAAATTCAAACTATCGAAGTGAGATTTGATCCATAGATGAAAAATAAGCAATGCAAGTCATCTAAGGAGAAAGATTCAATGCACAAAGTAACAATTGATCTCTCCTTGAAAGATGAAAATGATCCACAAGAAGAGATGATGCAAGTCACCTCCACAATCTCTCCTCGAGCAAGTCGTTATCCCTACAAGAACAATTCGACCTCCACAAAAGTATGTCGTTTGCATGCAAGATCCACTGAAATGTCTAAGCAAGACGCATAACAATCATGTACAAGAACATTCACAAAGCTTTGAAGATATTTTCCAATTTTTTTTCTTGTATTCCAATATTCTTAGAGCCAAAAGTCCCCTGTACAAATGAGAGAGAATCTCAATAAATAGATATCTTTAGTACACAACCTAGATCCAAAAGGATCAAGGGCCAATATCATAAGATACAATCACTCTAATCAACGATTAAGATTAGCCAGATATATAACCTCCCTGTAGCTTGGGTGGGGGAATCATATGTGGGTGGTATGACTCTCCCCCTGCCAGTCGAGGTCAACCCCACAACAACTAGGCCACTCGGGTAGATGTAAATCCTATACTATATGGGGTGCTCCCCCAACAATAAGTACTACCAAATAAGGGCTACAGGTGGTGATATTTAAATCATAGTAACGGGTGGGTAGACAACTTCCATTAGCTCCCCACATCACATGGATCAACTCAAAAATTGAGGGGGCACACTAGCTAAATTGCCCAAGGGGGACACGGCACATAGAAAATGACTAAGACACATGGTAAAAGCACATAGTGGGTCTAGGAGGTGTATATTAATATTCACTAGCATGTCCCCATGGCACACCATCGAGTAATGCGTAAAGATAATATCATAACATGACCAAATGACCAAATCATGGCCCCTCAAAATACATAAAAACATCCAAAATGATGAATGATAAAACACGTGGACCCCACGGAGGGTGATGATGATGTCAGAAGGTGTAAAATATATCAATGCATTGCCTCAAGCAAGTTTCATGCCATTTCCTTGCCTCATTTGCCCAAATCGATTTCCTCAGCCATTTTCATTATTTTTTATGCATCAAAATACTGCCTCAGGAAGATAAAAATGATCATACCTCTCTGGTGACTGAACCTGGGTGTCAATTGACTCCAAAAGTAGAACCGACACCATGGAAATATGGTTAGATCGATTGGCTACACACTATGTGCCCCTTGTGATGCCTTAGGAGAACCAAGCATCGACTGAAAATCATTTTGTTTTAATTTACTGAGGCCAAACTGCTGCAAACTAATAAAATGACCCATATATCAAATGCAAGTTCTTGAAATTGAAACCTGAGTGCATCAGACTTAGGATGCCCAAATCCACTAGGAATGAGTGCTCATACAACATATGTCCATAACCAAAATACGTCAAAGGTCACATCCATGTCAGGATAATAACAATAACAATAATAATAATAATGTTTGTAAATGTTGGTAACCATAAAAAAACAAGCCATCATGATAAACCATCATTTGAAGCATGAATATGTCTAATGGACATTGATGGACCACAAATAATCATCATCGACCATCATATGCCAAAAATCATCCTAGACCCTACTGCCGACTTGGTCCAACTGAGTAGACCAGGTAAAACTGATGACCCAAATGAAAACCTTTGATGCTGCAAGGACAAAATGGATATAGCATGCTCAATTATCTACGGTAGCATTTAGACTAAGTACACTTGGATTCTACTGGCGATTAGAAGCACAATACATATAAATAATATATCTAATTCAAAGTAATTAGTTGATGTAAACACGAATCTCAATTGTATACTCATTCATAGATTTGGCCATTTTGCTAGTTAAGAGTGAAGGTGAATAAAACAAGGTAAGGTCATGGGAATGACTTGATACTCCACACTGTAAGCATCTAGGTTGAAGGAAAATGGGATCCACACAACACATAAGCTCGACTAGGTGAACAATAGGGAATGACGATGTCTTACTGATGGGTGGAATAATGAGATTGTTTCAATAGACTCTAGACAAACAACCTTTTTAAAATAATTTACTTTGACAACAAAAGACACTAGTCAACCTCCAAAGGCAGGTGCCCTGTAAAGCCTTTTGGGCTTCCAAAAAATGACAAAAGCATAACCCTGATAGGTTACCCTCACCCTGTCTCCCTATAAGGAAAAATGAGCCGTACATTATATTATTCATGAGTGCTCATCCTTTGGCCATTAACTATTTGTAAACGTTTACTTTATACCTTTTAATTAACTAGTCATTCTCTAAGAGCACATGTCCTGAATAGCCTAGAAAGCCTAAGATAATGACTCGGTATGACCTCCATTTCTCGCCACTGTCCATAGGTGTGATGGAGTGACCACCTAGTTTCCCTTTAGGGGGAAATAACCTCACATCATACAAATGATGAGTGCTTGTCTCTTGGCAATTGATTGACTTTTGCATTTTATTTGCAACAGTGTTTAAAAACACTTTTGTTTTGTGTTCCGAGGCCTTAGTGTCTAAAGACACTTTTGATTAAGACTACCTATTTTCAAGACCTAGAGGAAGACAATCCCTGTGATAAGAATCACACAAACCAACATTGAGACACAATTAAACATGGAGACCTATTCCAACATAGAGGTGAAGGTGGGGGGAATCCTAGATGTCACTAGTCAAAGTTACAAGCCGGTTTTAAACAAAAAGAAGGGAAAACAACGAATGGATGGAGACAATGAAGATGGTGCCAAGGCTAGCAAGCTGTGTCCCCAAAGGGAAATGACCAAATCCATACTAAGAGTAGGGCGCGACCAATGAGTATACAAAAGAATCTCTCAACCATAGCAACTAGATCACTTATCTTTTAGATTTCAATGAGAACAAATAAAATATCGCCAACATACAACCACTATCAACTAAGCTTAGTACTAAAATAAACAACATAGCAAAACCATAATCCACACGAACATATCCATATATCACCTAGGTCATATACCTGCATCTGATCTGAACAACCTTAAGGCACTGAACACTGCTGCTATATATCATGGGCATTGTCATAATCTCTGCTTTGGGATATGAAAATGTTTAACTCAATCATCAAGTATGGGTTCATGAGGCTCAATCATGGCATGAAACTAATCATCTGAATGATCTGGATCCATTGAATAAGAGTGATCAACTAGAAGCTCATCGTCTGCTGATCTCAAAGTAAATGACTAACTTAAGAATATGTTCAAGACTACTTAGGAACAATGGTAGCCCAACTACTATATATGTGATAACATGACCGAAAGTACTTACCTATTTGAAAGCTTCTTTCCAAACATGGAAGTAAAATTTTAAGATAATCAATAGATAGATATATTCATACTTTACATTTATCAATATCTAAATATTCTAATACATTGAATTTATTGGTGTTTATATGTATTATACTACACACAATAGCTATATGTACCTGTACATTAGATACCATAATAATATATTCATACAATTCATAATATATCACACTATATATTTTAACATTATATATATACACAATATGTGTAGATTATATACCACTATAGTATATTCACACACACATATATTCCACTATGTATTACATTGATCAATATCTCAGTATTTTAATATTTTGTATTTATCACTATATCACCTATTTATATCTATACATATTTTACACACAATACCAATAAATTATATATCATTATAATATATTCATACAAATACACATTATACATTTTAACATAATGTAGAATTATTGAACCGAGAGAAGCAAGGTGCTCTAAGCCCAGTATGGGGAGATCCTATCACATTAGTCACGTTATACTAGCCGACATATAAAAAAACATTTTGTTAACTGACATAAATAAATAAATAAATCAAAATTATATTGTAGATTCATATATTTATATAGTGTAAACAAAAAAATATATATATAGAGAAAAACATGTAGCCTATTTTATCAAATAATAAAACCCAAGAATAAAGCTAAATGAAAAGTAATTAAAAGATCCATGTTAAACCCGGATTTATCAAACAATAAACGGATCAAAATGTTTGAGTTGTAATTTTTTATGAACAATTAAAAATTTAAGATAAAAATAATTTACACCTAAATATATTGGATCCCTCTCGGTGCTTTCTAGATCCAGATTTAAGATACATGTATGCTAGTTTATGATTATATATACTTGTAATATGCTATAAATATTTATATAAACTGACTGAATACAAATATAAAACATGTATTTATATTTTTTTTCAATAAAAAAAAATGTTTCTTGATATTCTATTGAATAAAAAAGAAAGTATTGTTGCAACTATGTAAACCAGGGCGATGGGGCAATGTAGATGCAATAAAATGGTACAAGTATCATTAAATATGTTCCTCAACCCCCATATTTCCATCATCCGCTAGCAATAACACCTCAATTCTATCACTGAATAAACTTACATTTAAATTGAATTAGATATTTAATAAAGATAATAAATTTTTATGATTAATATTAAGAATATTTTTTTTTTATGATCAACTTCGATTAACGACTAAAATAAATACAATATACGTACCCTAACCTTAAATAGGTATAATAATTGTTTATAATTTTTTAAATAATATCTCAATTTATATGGTTTATATATTATGCCAACATTTTGTGTAGTACAACGCTGCTATTACTTAAAATAATAATAATTATTACGATATTATAATAATAGGTATAATACTTGTTTATAATTTTTTAAATAATATCTCAATTTATATAGTTTATATATTATGCCAACATTTTGTGTAGTACAATGCTGCTATTACTTAAAATAATAATAATTATTACGATATTATAAATGAATTATATATAGGTAATGATGTTTAATTAATAATTAATTTTTAATTTATATTCTTTTTTATAAAAATGTTAAAAGTAAATGAATGTTGGTCATCGCCTTGGTTGTATTATAAATTTTATATACTTAACTATAAATTGTACATATCTTACTTTTTCATTATTTTCAAAGAAAATTTATATTAATTAAATTTCTAATTTTATTATATATAGAAAAATGAATCAACAATTTAGGTAAGGTTGGTACTCGTTATCACATATATAGTAGTTGAGCTACCATATTCTATTTTTTAGATACAGTACATTTTTCAGCCAGATCTTTTATATATGAGATGTTGAGATGAACAGTTTTGATGGATCATTATTTTATCTGTGGACTATTGTACTGTCCCATGTTAGGACTGAGTCTCAGAACACTCAGATTTGAGGATCGATGTGGCCATTTAGTAATTTACAGAGCAGTTATTGATGCTCAGATTTATATCAGTGCTTTTTCATTGGACAAATGATGGTTCAAATGGATTATATGCATGATTATTACTTAGTTTTTATTATATTGTGTTATGGTTATCATTGCTCTTATACTCATCTTTGTGACATGTATTAACACGTGGTGTCATGATCTGGCGGTCATAATTATATGGACTTGGATGTATTTGTATTATGTATTGATGTCCTTACTTAGACTTGGAAGTTCCTGATCTATACTCATTGGTTTTACCCTCCTTAGAGAGAATAGAGGTAGTCATTCCCACCATTGTTTTGGCTTGCTAGTGTTGGCTTCATCTTTTACTGTCCCCACCCATCCATTTCCTTCCAGTTTTGTTTTTAACCTGACTTACTACTTGACTTATGGCATGGAGGACCTTTCCCCACTGGAACCCTTGTTGGACAAACCTCCCTGTTTATATGGTGTCTCGGCTATGAGTTGGTGACAGAACTTGCCTTTGGTGAGTTGGATTGTATGCCTAAATAATTCTGGTCGATTGTCCCGATGTTTGGCACTGTGTAGAACTCTCCTTGGTCACTTGAGATGTTGTTGGCTAACACTGAAAGCTCATGTACTACTTGTATTGGAAAATGTTATGTATGCGCCCATGGAAAATGGAAAATGCTAAACTGTTTATCTTAACATATGTGAAAAAGGGCAAGAGCAATGAAATGCTAAAATACCCCTTGAAGGGTATAAGAAAAGGTCCCAAAAGCAATGCTTAAGTATATGCTATATCCAAATATTGTTGACCTTATAAATTTGAATGTGTCCCGGATGAAGGCTGCGATTAGCTGTGCTTTTAAGCACTGGTGAAGTCCCAAAGGGTCATATAGGCCAAAAAAGGCCTTGGAAATAAAATTGATGGTCCTAATGAACTTGGATCAAACTTGATGTAGACATGATGCCTAAGTTGAATAAGCACTCTTTGAACAACTCAACCATTTGTGAGGCACTGCCATTCCATGTGTTGTTTGTTTGACATGTGGTTATAGTAAATATTCCCCTTCCATATCCAAAGTGTCGTGATGTTAAGTAAGAAGTCACCCTTGCCCTAGCCTTATCAATTTTAGCCTTCAGCCTTCACTAGCAAATTGACTACAATTATGAAGTGAGTATAGTCCTGAAAGTCTAGTCTGAGTAATAATAAATAAAAAAACTCTATATATGTATTTGGTTGATGTACCGCCAGTGAAATGAATTCTACTTGTTGTGATTGTTGCTTAAATGATTTGTAGAGCATGTCTTAGCCTTATAACACTTGCAGCAGATGGATGATAGTCTGAGTTATATTATTGGTATCTGGTCATTTACAGATGATTATATTGTCTATTGGATGGTGTTGATGATCAGGTAGAGACTTGGAAATGGTATGAGTATACACCCTAGATGGATTCAGATTCTCCGAGTCTAATGAGATAGTTTATTTTCAGTTTCAGGCACTTGCAGAGATGATCATGCTCATTTTATCTTTCTGATGCAGTTTTACTTCACAGGATGATGTGTCTGAGCAGGGAGATGTTTTATTTGGAACTCCTAGGGGTATGGGTCATAGGGGGTGCAGCCACTTGACTATACTATATTACCCCCATCCCAGAGAGCCTGATCGGATCAATTGGACAATGTAGACACCCAAGGAGGTTGTTTTGGCAGGTTCACATTTCCTGAGGCAGATTAAAAAATGATTAAATGGCTATTGAAGAAATTGATTCGGGCTACTGAGGCAAGGAAATGACATGGGATGAGTCACGATGATGAGAATGATGTCCTCCGCACCTTCTCCAGCAGCGGCGACCCCTGATTGGGCCCACACCTATATTTTGGGCATTTTTATATTATTTTCTAGAGCTTTGGGGAGGCTCATGATTTCCTCAGGGAGGCACAAAGTCAAATAATTAAAATATTATATTATTTTATTGTGCCATGGGGCACCCATAGAAAGTTAGTTAACACTCCATGGACCCACCATGTGCTTCATTTATTTCTTGTTGAGTGGGGTATCCTCTTTATGGATGATTTAGTCCACTTTGGTATTTTATGGTTATATTGATCCATGTATTGTATGTTGGGCTCATCTCAACCATTGATTAGAGTATTTTATCTTTTAATCTTAGCCACTCGTTTTGAAAGTGGCTAGTATTTTGGTTCTCTGATTTCTATTTAAAGGAGAGAGCTTCTTATTTGTAAAGGGTCTTTGGCTCTTGGATCTGATTAATAGAAAACAAATTTTGTGGATATTTTGTGGATCTGCTTTGCATCTGATGTTCTTCGATGGTGATTGAAAAGTCTTTCACTTCTTAGAATTTAGGAAATTGTTATGAGATCTATATTTTGTTTGGGGATGATTGTCTTGTCTATAGGAGGACGACTTCAGGTTGGGTGTTTTTGCAGGGGGACCTCAACTCGCTTGGATTGTTTTCACTTTTTATCAGGGAGTTTTCATTAGTGTTGTGGTGACCTATGATTTCTTCTTGCTATTTTTTTGCATCATATAGTTTCTTTCTCATGGCATAGCAAATCTGATATGGTTGACGTTTGTTGTGCAGAAGAGAGGGCGCATTGATTTCCTTGGGCAAACACTGGACATAGAGCTCGCTTCAATCTTCTCAAATTGATCGGGATGGCGGGGATCATCATCATCAAGGCATCTACAAGCATTTCCAGGTAAGATCTAACAGATAAGTCTCTTCTCTTCAGATCTCAATCCATTGTACCTGTTTTTCTTCAATTTTTTTGAAAAACTCCTAAATAATAAAAATCCAAAAAATATTTAATCGGGGAACTGCTTGATCTTTGACCAAACCATTTCTGGGTTTTGTATATTGGGCCTCCCCCTTACTGAATCATCCTTAAATATGCCCTAATTGCGTTTGCCCTAGATCTGACTTTCTGACTGCTCAAACTCAGCGCCCCACTGAAAATTTGACTTTTTCAGGAAAATAATTACGTGGGTTTGTAGATCAGGTCTTCCTCATTCCAAAACACCCCCAATGTTGAGCTAGTTCCTTCCATGTAGCCCTAGATCTGAAAATTGACTTTCAGCCTCCTAGCCTCCCTCATCAAATTTTGACTTTTCCAGATCTGATTTTTCTTGAAATTTTTTGACTTGGGTTTGTAGATTGGGCCATCCTCATCTCATTTCCACTCCAACGCTAAGCTGATAGTCTCCTGGTGGCTCTAGATATGCATATCTGCTTCTCCAAACCCTAGCGCTAGCCCTCCTTCAGCTGAATTCCCTGTAACCTGAATCTTCCAGGCCAAATCCCTTTCTGGGTCCATAGATTAGGGCATATCCCAGGTGGGTTCACTTATACGCTGTGATGATACTGACTCCATTACCCAAGGCTGAACATGCACTGAGCTCCAAGCATAGCGCTAGCCCCTTGTTGACCTCTTTCCCTCGAAATTTGATCGCTCCTTGATAACTCAGGTAACCTGGCATTTTCATATCTCTCACTGAGTCTATCCATTTGGTACTAGATAGTCCCAACTTTGTCCTTACTCACCTTGTCTCAGTTACGTTTCCCAAGACAGTAGTTATCTTCATCAGTTGCTAGTACCTTAACCCTAGATCTAGTATTACCCCTACATGTCAATTTGGATCAACCCTCGTATGACTGAATCCCTCATCCAAAGCCCAAGTCCACTTACTACTATCATCCATAGATCTAGAGTTTCTAATAACCTTACATGTTACGTACCTGAAGCCATAATTGATCTAATATGGTGTCTAGGTCTTATCTCTCCTGTCGGGAGTAGATCTGGGTCTCCTCGTTGTTGTCTTGGACTTGGACAACATAAAGAGAAGACTGCCTTGATTGGTGTGACAACCATCCATTTGAGAGTCTAGGCAGTCTTGGTTCCACCTCCCTATTTGCTTTCCCTTCTACCATCCATCCTGGATCCACCTCACACAGGCAACTACAAGGTTGGTGATAATAGTACTTACTTGACTAAGGTCTAGGGGTCCAATGCCTCGTCCCACAAGCATGGGGTACATGTAAGTTGGGGTGTTTTGAACTCGTGATCTATTTTACAACATATCATCTCATTTTCAAGCAAACTGCTAGTCGAGCTACACCCTTGCAGGCATACAAATTATAAATATTAATTTCAATTTTGATAATATTAATTTTATTTTTAAAATTTATAATAAAAAATATTAAAAAATTAAATATATATGTTTTAAACTTTATTTACATTATATTAATTAGTCATTGGAGAACTACAACTATTAGTCATGGATCAGACATGCATGAAATAATGTATCAAGAGACTTAGCAAAGTTGACCTTGTGGGAAACCCAACCTTCCTAACTATAGAGTCTCAAAAAAAATCCCTAGCCAATTTCAACACACATTCTAATCAAATCCAAAACAATACTAAGAATGGTATGCAACATACCTTCCTTAGTCGTTAAAAGTCGATGACCATCTAAAACAAAGTAAAGAAAACATAGAGGATGATGCCACCCTGAAAACTAAGCACCATCGACGATGGTTACCATGTGTGGGGTCGGTTCTTGGTGTTGGTCTCAGGATAGTCCTTCCATGGGATTGGGCCCAAGCACCTTGCATGTGGTAACCTAAGCCAACATGTTGATTTTTCTGGACAACTCCTTAGTGGTTTCCATTATGTTGTTGAGTGTAGAATGGGTCCTTTGAATTTGGTTCTTGGTCCAGCTAGACTCTTTTGCAACCAGGTCTTGATCTCTCTACTCTCTACCCATGCTCTCTATTACTGAGATCCTTAATATCATATTCATCTTCTAGTACATGAGAGTCATTTTACCATGCTTTTTCTCCCATGAGTGGGACGAGCCCACATCCCATTCAATCTTGGGCTTACTCATCCTTTGACTTGTCCTTCACCTTGTCAATTTCTTTCTCCATAACTCCAAATATTGTCTGGCATCCCTTGGGACCTCCTTGTAGAATTCATGCTTCACCTCTCCCACTTCTCTCTCAACACAAGGCCTAAGGTCGTTCATTTCCTCGCTCTTCTCCCCATTGTCGATAGTACCATGGTATGAATAGTTACGGTAGAAACCCCTTTTCCTTCCTAGTTTTGAGTTTACATCTCCCCAATGCGACCAACCTTTCCTTCCCAACAATTCAAATTGTTTCCTTCATGCCTTGCAATTGTCACCAAATGCTGGTAAAGGATGTCGCTATCGCGAAATGGACATTGTGGTTCATCTTGCCTGATGCTTGGATTTCCCATTGATAGTCCAATAAAAATTACCATAGCTTACAACAGAACCCTCGAGGCATTCATCTCATGCTTGGTTATAAGTCCTTCCATCATCTCCTGGTCTTGACTTACTTCTAGAGCCAGACTCGTACAAAACCTCGATTCAACATAGTCCTCCCACATTATGCTTGAATTCCTTTCATTCATTCTTGCCATGCAACTTATTAATTGCATGGGGGGCATGGCTACGAGTAGGAAAAGTGTCCCATGTACTCCACTCCTTTCCATTGCCCTTGCATCATCCGCATCCAAGAAAATATAATAAAATTTAAAACACTTATTTAAAAACAATTTAAAAATATAGAAAAATAATTTGCATATAAAATATATTTAAGCATCGAGGATTAGCTTAAGTATTCAAGATCCACAAGAGTTTAGGATTTACTTGTTTACCATATATGAATCATGGGAGTACTTGGAGGGTTTTCCCAAAATTGTTCATGGAGAAAAATGTAAATATTTTTACATCGTATAACTATTCTTTTAATAAAGAAAGTTTAAACACTCCTAATTATAATAAAGGGTTTATGTAGTTATGTATGTCTCACTTCATTTAATCAACAAGTGCTATAGTTTTAAGGCCTATAATCCCAAAATTTATATCCAATATGTATTTACACATAACACTATCTTGTAATGTTTTTAAGCATAACTATGGTTGTAAAAGGCCATAAAGTATCATGTAGTCATTAAATATTATTGCAAATGAAAATAGGCATAATAAATAATCGCCAAATTGATATCTCATATGTTAGACATGAACGGCATTCAATGCTTGAATAAAAGAGTCAATTAATCTCTAATTGAAAATATCATAATGTGCAATACTTGCTAAGATTTTTCAAATGGGTTAACAAGCATACTGAGCTTGATTGTGGGGGAAAACTCTCCGCTTAAGCATGCTTGAACCAAAGGATTCTTATGCAATGGGTGAGCTCACATGAAGTCTTTGTTACAAAGTGTAAACCATGGAGGTTATTATTGATGTCATGTGATTCATTTCACTAGTTTCAATCCCACTTATTCACCCCTATCAGCATCACTCGATGCAATGCATGTTAGGCGAACTATTCAAAATCTTAAAAAAATAGTGAGTTGGGACTAATATTCATGGATATGGGTTATATATTAATGTTTTACTCTACCTATACAATCCAAAAAATGATATCCTATATATTGGATTATGGAATCCACTTGATGCTTAAATAAAAGAGTTAAGGGAACTCTAACTGGATAGTTCATAAAATAAGGTACTTGCTAAGGCTTTTGCAAATGGGGTAGCAAGCTAAGTGGCGTTTATTGGGGGCGAAAAAATCCATAGTTTAGCATGATTGAGCTAGAGGAGCCTTGATATGAGTGACATCTCTAGAAGTCCTCATTATTGGGTGCAAACCCCAAAGGCCATGATTGACACTATCTTATTCATTTCACTAGTTTTAATCCCATTTCTTCACCTCTATGAGCATCACTCAATGCAATGATTTCTAAGTGGACTGTTCAAAATCATGAGAAAATAGTTAGTTGCGGCTAATGATCATGGATATTGGTAATATATTTATTACTTTGCACTGATAATCCTAAAAAGGATTTCTTATATGTTGGACTGCAAAATCCCTTAAATGATAAAATAAGAGTCAAGATATTTACAGTTGTAAAGTTCATGAGCATAGTACTTGATAAAGTTTTACAAATGGGGTAGCAATTTAAGTGAGCTTTATTGTGGGGAAAAACTCCAAAGTTAAGCACACTTGAGCCAAAGGATCCTTGGGATGGGTGACCTCCTAGGAAGTCTTAGTTACAAGGTGCAATCCCCAAAGGAGATGATTGATGGCATGTGATTAATTTCACTAGTTTCAATCTCACTTCTTCACCCTTGTGAGCATCACTCAATGTAATAAATGATAAATGAACTATTCAAAATCATGAGCAATTGGGTTGAACTTGTGACTAATACTCATGGATATAGATCATACATAAATGACTTACGCTATACACATAATCCCAAAACTGCTAGCTCAATTAATACAACACTAGAGTTTCACCAATACTTTGATCCAAGATGGATCCTAACAAAATAAATGATTTTAGAGGTTAGTATACAAAAATAAATCGATAATTAATGAAGGTTGAAAAGAAAAAGAAAGGATAATGTAGCATTATGAAATTGCACAAAGTGTCAGATGGTGCCCTTTCATCCACATCTGATTCTTCCTTAATTGGTAAGTTAGATTATCTCTATCCTAACTTCATTTCAGAATTGTTTGATGAAGACCTAAATTTTTTAATGAATGCTTAATATAATGCCCTATTTAGAAAACCAGGTCTAGATTATGTTTCGATTGATAATGTTAAGGGGATTTCCATGGATAAAATTTATGAAAAATATGTTGAAGACTTGGTCAAGGATGACCGTAACCATATTGAGTTTTTGGAGACAAATCTACTAATGCAAATTTTGAAAATATGAAGAGGCTCCCCCAACCGTCCCCTCCCTTGGGTATGGAAACTACTCTTACAGGCACTATGATGGATTTTTTTTCCCTTGGGGACTCTGTTCTTGATGTTGCGTGGAAGGAACCCTTGGTTTATTTGGATCATAGTATGACCTTGCTCTTTTCTTTTGTGCTTCAACCTTCCTATAGATATTTTCTTAGCAAAACCCCTCTTGCATTTTTTAGGAAAAATCCTCTACAAAATATGATGCTGTTCCCATTAGCTCAATCCGTCGTAAAGATGTAACGTTTCCAAATCATAAATATAAAAAGGTCAACCGTGAATCCTCTCTGTTACTATTGGTGGATGAAAATTTGGGTTTACAAGAATACATTTCTCTTTTAGTAAGACCTAAGGAAGCCTCCCTTTCAGGTTCTCCTAGTGTTTTGAGTTCACAATCCTAGGTCCTTAGAGCACTTGCTCATTTTGGTGGTGGTGATTAATGCTAATTGTCTCTTACAATATCATAGGGGTAGGGTGACCCCATAAATTTCGTGTCCTCGAGCATTCGACACTCAAAACCATTAAACTTGGTATAGCTTTGATCCAAGAAACCATGTGTATTAGGGCCAAAGCTTGTGAGTTTTTTCTCATAATTTTCCTGAGATGGTAGGTTTGTTTCACTGATGCAGATGGTATGTATGGGGGTCTCCTATCCATGTGTAACCATAGGTTTGCAGATACGAAACCTTTCCATTCATGTGCAGGAATTCTTTTCGAAGGTCGTATTAAAGGTTGATTCCTTTGTCTTTTTGTTAGGATACTACTTTGAGGAGAATGTGGTTGTAATTGAGATTATTGAAAAATATGATTGTTGTTTTTCTTTTTGTAATGTTGCAGCTGCTAAATTCTATTAATACACAAAAAAATTACATGCAAAAAAAAGAACTCCTTAAGGTGGTATGAGGTGGTGAATCCACCACTTTTGATTTTCGAAATTATAGCAATTGCAAAATCAAATAGGTCCGCCCTTTGTCAAGAAACTAGACGAAGTAGGGATCTAAAAACTAGTTCATAATATAAATCATAAACCTATTAACTATAAAACTTAAAGTGACCAGAATACTTAAAGGTTGGGAGTAGCTGAAGAGTCTGATATCCAAGTAGGTATGTTCAAGTCTTGGTCTAGGCATTGATTATGTCTTTTGTTGGATCCTCCTCAATTCGGAAACCGCCAGAGCCTTCATTGGGGGAGCTCTCCTCACCCCTATTGATAAGACTGCCTTCAATTTTTTGCAGGTTCTTAGAGCTCTCCTTCATGGTGTCTTATCTTGTTCATGGGGAGACAACTTGGGCTCATAGAACTAGACTAACCAAGAGTAGTAGCAAATTTGTGCAAAGCTCATAGAGCTAGACTAACCAAGATTAGTAGCGAATTTGTGCAAAGTGATCTTACCTATGTTTTCCAGGGAGTCATGGGCTGGTTGAGCTTCCTACAGGTTCCCATATTCAGTTTGAGGGGATTGGTGTTCAGTCAATTCCATCCTCTCTTCAGGGAGTGGGAGACCTAGTGCATGCCAATCATCTAGTTGTCCAAGTTCGCTACCAATCTGGTCCAAATCGTGCTTCATTTCCTTCACCACGTCCCTTGTTCGGCTCCATACTTTCAGGTTGTTATGCAACACTTGGGCGAGTAGATTCTTAATAACCTAATAATGGTTAAAACACCCTCTTGTCTGCGAGTTTCCAAACTAACGCTCCATAGTAGCCACTTCCCATGCATCAATTTCTCAATGACTAGGATGAAAAATGTGTTCCTCATAGCCAAAACCTATCACATGAGATCTGTTCCCATGCCCCACCTCTCTTCTTCCACCATTGAGATGCCGAGGAGTACCACTTTGTCAATTTGACATCCTATTTGAGTTGCTCTTTGTTGATGTTTAAACAAATATGAAGATATTTCAACTTTAAAACTTTAATTATAGAGATATAGAGCAATGGAATCAATGGAACATCCAATCACACAAATCATTCATTCACAACACAAGATGTACCTTGGTATAACCCTCAAAATAATGAGGATGAAAAATCCATCAATTGTTCCAAGTATAATATGATAGATCGAAGAGAATGGATTTTTCAAAATAGCAGATTGCCCGATAAGAGAGAATACAGAGAAATAGAGAATAGAGAGAAATTGTATCAACTTTCATGAACTTTCCATGTGCCTAGCACATTAATAACAAGCCAAAATCACTGTCATGCATAGAATAGTGAATGGTTGCATGAATTTAGTGCACACACCCACCAAAACTATGCATTTCCTTCAAAGGTGCCAAGTCGATTCATTTTATTCTTCACCATGCAACGCATATGCACCATACCTTACATCATGGACATGAACTGATAGTTGACTGACATCAGAGTGAACTCAATATCTAACTGAATGTATGATTACTTAGATAACATGCTAACATAAGTATCAAGTTCTTTATGATCTAGGACGTGCCCAGGTGCACGCGGGGGACAACAGTCGACTGAATGAGTCGAGCTCTGTTATGGAGGAAGCATATAAAAAGAACAAGCAAAGCAAGAAATACACTAGGTCGACAGAAAGTATGCAAACATACAATATTCAAAAATTCGAACCAATTTATTTCTTCTTCTCCATGAAAGATGGAGGAATCAGAATCTGTATATTACATTAGTGTACATACTTATATAGGATGTTGAAACGCTTGGGTGACTACCCGTTACGTTCAGTTACAAAGAAGTTATAACGGTTCAGAAGTTCAATGGTTGCAGACAAAGCATGTTGGTATGTTGTATGTCAAGGCATACCTATCAAAGCGTACCTATTGAGGTGGACCTGTCGAGGCGAAACTATCGAAGTGAACATGTTGAGGCAGACCTGTCGAAGCAGTTAGAGTAGTCAAAGTTGTCGAAGTGCTATACTTTGTCGAAGTTTGACAACCTGCCAACTGCTGGTTGGATCATTCCTCCTTCCTTAAGAAACAATGGTCTCCAGTGTGTATTCGTTCAAATCAGGAAACTTGTTGGCTACTTCAGTAGCAGAGTACCATTTTCCTTGCGCGGGGATTTGTCCAGCTTTAGCCACTTGAAACAAGGGAATGGAGTTTGTCCTTGTATGGCATATGCGTCGTCCCACAATGGTGTCACAAAGAAGAGGTTCCTAAACATCTGGATGGATATATTTGGGTTATATTGTCTGCAAGTTGTTCTGTTCCAACAATGGTGCATGGTATGGTCGAAGTAGATTTACATTAAAAACTGGATGTAGGCCAAGGCATTAGAGGAAATTTGATCTCAAAATGGGCCTTTTAACTTTAAATCAAATTCCATGTCATCATGTGTTAGCCAATGAAATTCCTTTAAATTTGAAATACCGTATAGGTCTTAAACATTTTTTTAATATAAATTTGGGGATAGGTGTCATTAAAAAAACTACTTTTTTGTTTGTATTTTCGACATATCTCCCCGTGTTTTTACTCAAATTTCGATCAGGAGAGCTCGTTGGATCCAGAATTAAATTCCGCATCCAATGAGTACCCACTCGGCATACTTTTGATGGACCATGCTACCCCAAAAACAAGAAATACCTGAAAAAATGTGATGATGACATCATCATCACGTTTTTCCAAGTATTTCTTGTTTTTGGGGTAGTGAGGTCCGTCAAAAGTATGTCGAGTGGGTACTCGTTGGATGAGAAATTTAATTTCGCATATAATGAGCTCTCCCGATCGAAATTTGAGTAAAAACACGAGGAGATATGTCGAAAATACAAATAAAAAAGTAGTTTTTTGTTTTTATTCTTCCAAAATTAATAAATATTATTTTATTAATTCTTTTTAGGAGGCCCATTTTGAGTTGAAATTTCCTCTAATGCATGCAGGAATGCGAAGCTGAAAAAGTGTTTTCTCCAATATGTTTAGGGATACTCTATGGATCATATCGCAAAGGTTTCATCTTTTTGTATGGACTAGTGAAGCGCTCCTTCTTTAGATGTAACCAGACTTGATCCCCAATTTGGAATGAATGAGGAATACGATGCTTGTCGTGTCGGGCCTTAACTTTTGCATTAGCTCGTTGTAACATTTCATGTGCTTGCTTTTGGATGTTTTATATGTGATCTTTGAACATCAATGCTGTCTCCACTTCTCATCCTTCGAAGTCGGTGTCGTTCGACTGTGTCGAGGAACTGATTAAGTTGATAGGCGTGGAGGGTTGAAATCCGTAACAGATCTCAAATGGACTCTTGCTCATAGAGTTGTGTTGAGAACGATTGTAGCTGTGTTGTATGTATTGAAGGTTGTCATCCCATGTTCCACGATTCTTGTGGTTGTACATGCGAAGCAATTTTACGATTAAGTGATTTACAACTTATGTTTGTCCGTCTGTCTGTGGATGGAAAGTTGTTGACAAAGAAAGTCTCGTGTCGAGCTATTTCTAGAGAGTTTTCCAAAAAGTGCTGACAAATATAGCATCTCTGTTGGAAATAATGGTCGTCAGGAGGCCATAATGTTTCCACACATGTTCAAAGAAGAGCTGAGTAGCTTGCGGCGTTGTGGTAGTCTTCTTGCATAGTATGAGTATATCTATCTTGGAAAATCTATCAACTACTACTAATATCATGCCATGATGATGTTTGGTAGTAGGATATCCCATCAATTAGTCCATAGAAACAGATTCCCATGGTCGACCAGGAAATGGAAGAGGTGTGTACAGTCCTTGTCGTTGATTCAGTTGTTTAGCAATGGAACAAACCACGTATGATCGAATGTACTTATTAACTTTAGATTTAAGTGAAGTCCATTAGAAATACTTTTGGAGGATAACAAGTTTTTTTGTGACTCCAAAATGTCCTGCATTCTTGTTGTAGTGCACGTCCCAAATGAGATTTTGTCGATGCTCACCGAACGGTACACAAAGCTGTCCAAGCTTGTATAGCAAGGTATCTTTCAAGAAGTAGTCGGTAGTAGACAGCGTGTCGGTCTGAAGCTGTCGATAAATTGCAGAGAAATCGCATTCTACTGAATACAATTGTGGCCAAGTAGTGGTGTCGTAACCCTGCATACTCATCACTGTAGACAATAGAGTAATGGGTGGTCTGCAGAGACAATTGATTGCGGCATTGGATTTTCCTTTTCGACACTTAATTACCAACTAAAATTGTTGTAGGTAATTAATCCACTTGAGTTGTTGAGTTGTTTGTAGTTTCAACTGGGACAGATTGAACTCCAAATATTTATGGTCAGTGAGGATGACCATTTCCTTGCCAAGAATGTAGTGTCTCCATTGCTTAAGGGCTGTAGACACTGAGAGGGGGGGTGAATCAGTGTATAGCTTTTTATTACTTTTTCAACCTTAACAATCATCAACTGCTTCTTCAATACATCATTCATTAATTACCACATTATCATTATATCATCAACATTATTAACTATTACAGCTCATCATCACCTATTATCATATCATCATCACATAGGAAGCATAGCAAAACACAGTACACAAGATTTTTACGTGGAAACCCAAGTCCTGGGGGAAAAACCACGGAAGCCTTTATAATAATAATTTACTAGCAACAACTGGAAGGAGGCAACAACCCCCTTTGTTACAAAGACTTCAATTCTCCAGCTACAACTGGAAGGAGGCTACATCCCCCTAGTTTACAGGATACAACCTGAAGGAATCCTTAGCTCCCTAGATTTCCTTGCCCCGTCCTGCCACCCTGATATGAAGATAGATACTGCTGAATCACAACCGCACTGATCCTGCGGACCTGCTAACCAACACCTGTACCACACTGCACCACACTGCTCAACCACTGTCACTGTTCATCAACTGACCACTGCTCATCAATTGTTCACTGACCATTGCACCACAACTGTGTAACATTTCTCGTCAACCCATGCAATCAACCTGTCCAATCTGGATGTACCAATCAAGCTGTACACATCATGCCACTCAGTCAATCTAAGCCTAACCAACTGTATGCCAAACTTAGTCCACCTGAGTCAAACCAACTGCTCATACAACTCAACCAATCTGAGTTAGACCAACTGCACATAGGACATCCTGTGTCAATTCTGCTCAATTTAACCTGTATTAAGTTT
>LPNX010444499.1:0-29203 GCA_001517045.1 Pseudotsuga menziesii
ATATATATATATATATATAATAAAAAAGGCAAGAGAGAGCAGCAAGATTTTTTCCCCTCTTTGTTTCGTTCCATCCTAGAACCCACACCACCACTGTGGCTTTTCATGCTCTTAGCCTCTTTCACTTCATCATGAATGCTGGACCAATCCCTCTTGGTCATGATACTTAGTATCTCCGGTCTATTTCAAAACTCTCAACCATGGAGCCTCCCCACATGGTTTTCCTCGGCTGCTAGGACCTTCATAGTCTCACTAGCACCTTTTTAATTACTACTCATTCTAAGCTCTTCAGGATAGTCACATGTCCACATGCACCCCTAGGATGCTTTCATAGTCCTTGCTTCCAACGACACCTATATTCAAACATTGAATAGATTCACATGTTTAATTTAATCCCATCGGTTTTTACCTCTTAAACAAGAGCTTAAAACATCATAACCAAATTATATACACATGTATATTCATAAGCAACAATTGCAAAATAATCCAATACTTATCTATATTGTGCATTTCCTCATTGGTCCACAGGATCCTGCTCCACTTTGCAAGCCTTGGGATCGCCTATGGACTCTGATGTTAGGTCAGCATGAAGGTTGGTTCACAACATCCTTTTATCCATATATCAGGCACAGTCAATCCAACCTTTAGTTGGGTTTATCAGACCATCAACAAATTACCTGTACTTATATCAACAACCAATCATCAGCCAAGCCAACACAGTTGGGTTTATCAGGCCATCAAAAATAACACATGCACTTATATCAACAATAAACAACCATTTCCAGGTTTCATTTCCAGTAGTGAGCTCTAATTCCACTACCCCATATCACACAAGAGACCACTCCCTTCTCTGAGTTGATAGTCCCTCAGGAATGTCTCCTTCTTTGTGCTCTTTAGTAGAAGGTAGGATGAGCTCAAGCCATTGTCCATTCAGTGTACAATACCAGACTACATCTGTTTAGCCTGACAACACAAGCAATATAAGCATATTCGTTAGCATTATTGCTCTAAAATTGTAACCACATTTCACATCATTCACTATTAAGTATTGAGACACCAGGAGTGTGTCCACTCCCTAGGGTGTAATCAATATTGAAAAAACCTTCCATGATCTGACATCAGGAAAGTGTGCGCCCTTTTCTGGTGTGTGCCATGTATGCCCTATTCATACTCAAGCAATCGGTCATCATGGAAATGAAATCAAAACATGTTCTGCATATGGAATTTTAATAATTTGACATGCATATTCTTATCTAGGGTTACAGAACACTTATCCAATTGCCAAGGCAATATTCCTTTGTTGAGGAGGAATGGGGGCACCCTTCTATGAGTTGACAGTCCCTTGGTTTTCAATCCCAATTCCTCTTTACATTTCGTATCCACACATGTCTTACCAACATAACCTATACCATCTCACTTATGTTGCTTACCAAACATGTAGTGCAAATGAGACATTTCCAAAATGTCCAATGGAGTTTCACCCGAAACCCATTTCCAAGATAAGGGAAAACCTTCCCATGAATTTTTGCTCCTGCAGTCCATCACGCATGATCTTCCTACAGTGTGTACCCCTAGCACATTCACCAAATAGGCAAACAGTCCATCATTATCTGATAATACATTCTAAATTGATTGTTCCATAACCAAGCAATGACATTCGTAATTAAATTCAATGAGAATTTGCAACTCTATTTACTACAGAAATTGGTTTGCTTGGCAATGAGGTGATCCTCAATTGTGGGTCTCTTGTAAGTAGCATGACTATTCCCATTATAATTTTATGCTTACTAGCATAACATGAATACCCACTTACAATGCATCCTCCTGACACAATCTTATGCAAGCCAATAGTGATTAGTAGTTGTCAGCAGTTTCTCAAATGACAACTTATTATGCATACAAACTATTTTCACAGCCATGAGACTCTTCTCATAAGGTTTGGCTCTTTCACATGGTAGATTTTTGCCTTTGTCATGGTCTTACTCTCATTGCCATGCTCCAAACAATCTACTTGAAACCTGAACTTCAATCATCCATACACTTGGTAAGTCTTGATGCATATAACCTTTTCATTGCTGCAAAAATCACTGAAGCATTTTCAGAATTTATAAAATTTCAATACTTCCAGCTGTTAATCACATCAATGTTACAAAAACTAATTTACTTCATGCAATCATGATCATACTTTAAATAACAGGGTACGGTCACATCATTTATGCAATTTAATGAAATGTTTAGATACTCCTTACTTCACAAGCATATCATTTGTACCACCTTGCCCTTCCATAGAGCATTTCTAGCAGCCAATCGATCCTGACTACCCTCTTCATGCACTTACTATCCTGCATTCATAATAGCTCTTGAAATGGTTCTAGAATTTTCATCAATTCATCATGTCAGCCATTAATTATTTATAATATCACATGCACTATCTCAATGCATTCATGTAATGCATCACAACATTTGCACCCATACTCAAGTAATCTTTTACTCACACCCTTCATATGCATCCATTCAATGCATAACTACAGGATTTATGAAATGCATATCCACTCATTGCTACCTTGCCTTGATATAGGAATACTATGGATTCAAACATACCATGCATGGCCTAACCATGAATTCTTCATATAGGGTTCCTTACTATAATCAAGGTCATCAGTGCTTACTTTTCTTGGGCTATTAAGCTCATAACAACATACTACAAGCATAACATATTTCTATATGAATGCTGTATAAAATTCAAATACTCATAAGGTATTAGACCTCTTGCTTTTACCACTCCATGCAATTGTCATAATTAAATTCCTACCTTTGTGGGTCCTATTTACACCCTTGACATTACCAGTTTGGTTGGTCCTTTGCAGAAGATTGCAAAATTCCCTCACCAACTTTTGATTCTGGACTTGTTTCCTTATCCCTTTCTCCATAGGGTTTCTGGTCACATTCATTAGCATCAACAACATATTCAGCTATTTCCATGTTGTCGATGGTTTTTCCACTAATGACAACACCAATGCAATAATTATCATTAGTGGCTCATTATAAATGTATAATTCTCACTATTCTTACCAACATGTAATATCTTATGCATGCTAGGCATATCCTCATACGTTTCATGTACAAAACTTGTAATCATAATTAGCAAGACAAGTTTTAAGGAAATTTCCCTTTTCGAGTCCCTCATCTTTGTATGGAACTCCTTTTCCACACAACAACTGGTTTGACTTCATGGTCCTGCTACCTCTAGGCATGCAATTCCCGGATTTGTCCATATTGATAGCAGCACATTTCTCTTTCAAGCAATCACTAGGACTTTGCTGTTCCGCACTCAAATTCTGGTTCAGCACTCAAATTTTGGTGAGTCTCCCTTGTTCCCTGCTAGATAAGCTTCCAAATGCCTATCCACATGCTTCATTTTGACTTTGGGTGTAAAAACAACATCATTTCAAAAATGATGGAAAAACACACCACTGAATTTTGGTTTGAAATGCGAACTTCAGCCACCTAGGGTTTTCTTCCTTGTTAGTCCTGAAACTGCTGAGAACCCCAATGAGAGAATTCACTGCAAAAACCACTGGAACACTAGCTAGAATTTACTAAAAATTCCACTAAAAAACCCAAAATTTCTTTCTCCCTATTGGGTCGCTTTCCAACTCAGTTTCCAACATTTCAGCGGCGAAAAGCTCTAGTTTTTTTTTCCATGCTCACCGGCGGCCTGCTCATCTATCTTTTTCTGGTGTTTTGGGTCTATAGTTGTCTAGGATTCTGATCCACATCGGTTATTCCAAAACTAATATGTGTTGGCGATCGGAACGATACCTATCGCGGCATTGGCGGTTCGAGTGACTAACTACTCACTCGTTGGATGGTTAATTCCATAGTCATCCGCAATGGCGGAAATTCAACAACTAAGGTTTTCCATAGTATTGGATCCTCAGCTGTCTCGGCTTCCAGCCTTTATCATTTTATCAGCAATGAAACCAACTTATGCACTACACCAGCAGTCAAAATCTCTAGTCACTGTGGCATCGACAGTCAGGACTTCTACCCATCGGGAGGTTAGTCCTCTAGACTTCCGTATGGCAGACGCGCCATCAACTAAACTTTTTCAATTATCGGTTTGATCCTCTATAAATCTCCGATGACGTCCATCTGTGGTCTCATCATCTAAATTTTGTTGATGGTTGATGGTTTTCAACACTTCAACAAAATTCCAAAAATTTTCTTCTTCCTTCCATGTCGACGAACCCAACAACTAATTTCCACCGACGACATCGGTAGTTCGAATGAATAAACTTTGATGAGGTTGAAGGTCACTATCGGATGTTTCCTCAACTATATTGAGCCGACGTTTCAGTGGTCTTTGGCTGACCTCCAACGAAGCTGTGGCTCCTGCATCCACTATGTTTTGCCGACGATCAACAATTCCCATACTTAGAAAGTTTTTTTTGAAATTTCTTCTTTAACCTTCCTTTTGTTGCTTCATCAGCTCAATCTCCTTTTATTCCTTGCTAACGTATCGGTGGCTTCACTATCTATCTGCTGCAGCATCGGCGGTCGGGGACTCTATCCGTCGAAAGGATAGTCCACTAGCTGGCCACAATGGCAGTCGTACGAATAGCTAGACCTCTTCAATGTTCATCGGTGACTCCATCGTCTAACTTTCACTGATCGTTGATGGGTTCAACACTTGGACGAATTTTTACAAATTTTTCTTTCCTTAATATTTTCTCCTGTGATGCTCTGTCGGATATTCCATCTACTATTTTCTGTCGACACTACAGTGACTCCATCAACTACTTTGCACCGTCGTTTCAATGGTCTTCCACTGATGACTTCCGATGGAAGTTTCCTCTCCTATCGTAATCCATCGGTGGCCCCTATTGGAGGGCCTTTCGACTAAAATTTCCGCTGCATCGGAGGGGAGATACTCTAAACTTTTCTGATGGCCGACAGTCTGGATACTTAGAAAAATTTCTGAGATTTTTATTCTATGTTCCCCATCGGATGGCCTTCTTCTTAGGTGATCTGATGCATCAACGAAAATTTGGACTAAGTCCTCTAACTATCCTATGGTCCCAATACTTAGAGAAATTTTCCAAAATTCTCTTGTCATGCACAGATTTTATTCTATTTTCTGCTACGCAGAAGGAAACCTGCCTCTGCTAGCTCACCTTTCATGGCCCATTCAGGCCCATGCTGTAACCTTTAGCTTTGATACCATACTGTAACGTCCCCGACCCTTAAACTAGAGAAGAGGACACTACTAAACCATCAAAAACATCCAGGAAAATAGCCCCATGAACATGAACAGGCATATAATGCTGAAATAAAATGCTTATAACATAAAACATGCTAAGATGCATAATCCTTCATATACATAGCGAAAGGAAACATACATTCATTCAAGGATCAACAAGTTCATCATGATTCATTAGACAATAAACAGTAAGCATAAATGTAGAAGCAAAATGGACAAGAGTACTCATCTAATAAGAACTCGTCCCGCAACCAGCTACATTGCTGCAACGTTCCACCCAACCATAGGCCAGGGTGCTCATCATTCTCTCAGCAACACTGCCACCCCCGAGCTGGGCATGATTCCCTAATGTATAAGGGTCAAGCAGGCGTACACATAGCCAAGGTTACACAAAAAAACAAAACCAACATGGTTGGTTTATCAAGCCGTCAAGGATCTAGGAAAGGATAAATGCTAAGCTGGTGGCCTCAATGGAGAGCTAAGGATGCCTCCACCAGAGCTAACCTGACTTCTAAGACATCCACACACCCAACACTAGGAATCAGTCCTTTCTCTACTTCGTAGTCCCTCAGGACTTGAATTCCCTTTCCGATACTCTTCAAGGGTTGTGGAGAAGAAAGCCAGTAGTCTAACTCTGTCTGAGTGGCTCCTAACACCAGGTTTCTCAAGCATACCCAGCCTCTAATCCTTCTCTAAACAGTCTGAAGGCCCACCACTGCATACCCGCAGTAAAACAAACAGTTCACATCTCTGTGAAGAAGATGAAGACAACAGGGTGACAACCCCAAATGAAAAGGTGAACATAGCTGAATTCCACAAGATGACTCAGAGTTGTTCTTGGCCCTATCATGGCCAAAACAACTCAGCAGCAACCCAAAAAGGTACTTTCATACACAGCAATCCAAAACAAGGGGAATACAACAGCCCCAAACTCACAGTGAAACGATGGAAACATTACACAATCCGCAATGGGAAAGAAGCAAAACTCCCAGCATGGATAGGGTAAAACATAAATGCAGGACACAATCGACAAGGAGACATACACATACCACTAAAACTAGTATGGAACACACATGCACATAGCCCCAGGGTGAATGGTCCCTGCACGGGGAAATTTGTGGCAACAGTAAACGCTTTTCCCAGCTCTCTGCGTGAAAGGGAGAAACTTGCACAGTCTGCAATCAACAAAATTTCCTAGAGAAGACCCTATGACTCCTATGTGAGATGAACAAGTGATGGGAAATCCCCCAAAAGGTGCATGCATGAGGAATTAGACCTCCCTGCATGAGAATGAGCAAGGCCAAAACCATGAAGAAGTGGAAGAGTGGAGTGAGTGTTTTCTTCTACCCCACGCGATGTGAAGAGGAAGAGTCCACTGGTGTAGTGGGCGCATGGGCAAGGACTAACAATCCTACCATACCCACCACTACTCAGCAATAACTACTCCCAACTAACAAACAATAGAAGTTTAAATGGGTGGCCAACACATGGCAAACTCCCAATGACCCCCATGGGTTGGACAACCCCCCATTAACCTTAGGAATCATTCCCTTTTCATTTAATGTTGCACCGTCATAGCTGGATATAGGTTTATTTGAATCAATGTGCATATTTACATGATGCCAAAACTATAATGTGTCGGATAGCATGATATACCATCGGCAACGATCCCTATTGCCGAAACATACACAACCAAATCAATGGTGGGGCTTTTTCCTTTAGCTCCACACCACGATTAATTACAATATATACATCATGTACCTTGTAATGTAACCGGGGTCAAAACCAGGACATTACAGTTTAACATGAGGAAACATACACGTTTTTTGTGGGGATAGCCCCTTTCCACTCTTTATGCAACACCAGAGATATTCCCAGGATCTTATTTGTATGTGGGGGCTTTTGAGGTACCTTTGGTTCTTTCGAGCTTCAGGATTTGTTACCTTTCCCATATGGTTGATCTCGCCTGCGACTATCTACTTGAGAATTGGTTATATTGGGGTGACCTTAGTTTCCTTGCCTAGGTGTCACAGGGGGTACTTGGAGAGGTTATTATGTGAGTGTCTTGTCTAGGGAGGGTTCGGAAAACACAGCCATTATACATGTTGAAGCTAAGGGCCACTATAATTGGTTACACACCTTTGCTTGTAGTGTATGAGAGTCTCAATTTTATCTTAGGCGAGACATACCTACTACATTAGGGAGCTCACTTATACTCCCTCTTGGCCTGTTGGCATATGACTTAGATTTACATAGGGGTGTGCTCTTTGTGTGCTATATTTCTCTAGGGATCGTAATTTAGTCGACTCTTGTTATTTTTGTGGAGTCATCATGGATTGAGTTCCAGCGCTCTGCCGATCTTGATCTTTAGCAAGTATTTTGCCTTATGGATCTCATCCTCCTCCTCCTCGAAAGAGGACTAGGAAGTCTAGGTGAACTTATACACATTGTGATTGACATACGTTCTCATAATGAGCACTACATATGAGAACATGAAGATCCCTCCTTATCCATCCTCTGGGATGGGGAATGTGACCATTGAAAGACCTAGGAATGTAGTTGACACTGACCCTCACGGGGCTATTACTTCCTACAATTCATAACCCCACTTGTCAGACTTGCAACTCTTATTAGAGGCCTTCATTGAGAAGGCCGAGTAGTGAGACTAATCATGTTCCCTCTAGGACAGGTCCCTTTAGGTTTGGGATGGCAGACCTTATTGATACTTTTCCATCATCTATCGTTGATCCTGGTATAAACCGTGGTGTTGTGCCTAGGGTCACTGCCATCCATTTCCATGCAAATAAATTTGGTAATGTTCATATTGCACCTTCCGCTCCATTTGTAGGAGGATTTGTATACCCCTCATCAGGGAATAACATTGGTGTTTACTTTCACGGAGATGGTCCTAGATATGTGAACGTTGGAGACACAACTTATATTCCATATTACGCTCCATCGTACACCACACCTGATCCATCAAATTCCTTTCTTATGACACGTCCTCCTCATGGCCTGCATGGTACTTCAAGATGGGGTGTTTCCTCTAGCTATGTTATTTCCTTCTCGGTCGGTGTTATTATGTCAGGAAGTTATGTGTATCCTTATGTATCTGGGGTCAACCTGTTCATCAATCCCATAATTATGGTTATGTAGCACCTTATTCTTAAGGTATACCAAATTATAATATTCATGTGCATCCTTTTATGGGTCACACAAAAGGGGGTTATTATTTGACTGGCCAAGGCCATGGTATTTATTATAAACATCCTTATATGAACCAACCTTTTCGAGGAGTGTGGAACCAGATGGCACAATCTAGGACCCATTTCTTGGCTACGTTGAATTTCTCTGACCTTTAAATGTTGACCAATGATCTGGTATCTCATGATTCGATGTAGTTGGTTGTCCCCACGAAGCTTAATTCAGACATTCCAAATTTTGAAGGTAAGAGTGGTGAGGACCCTAGAGAGAACATTCCTACTTTCCACCTATTTTGAGGATTGGTATTTTGAGGTGGGTTCTGGTTTCCCATGTTTCTAGCATGCCACTTAGCAATCAACTAGGGGCATTCTTTGACAGTATGGTCCAATTCTTTACAAATATGAACATGTCGATGTAGGATTAGTGTCATTTGTTGCAAAATGTATAGGATGTCCACAATTATAACAAATTACTTGGCCCCTTCTTTGACCAAACCCTCCTCGTGGTCCTTGACCTTTAAAAATACCACCTCCTTGGTTGAGGGTATTGTTCCTTAACTCACTCGGCTTGCATCTATTCATCACTTTTCATAAGATATGTGTCAATTTTTTTCTCTTGCAACAATTAATGTGCCATGAAATATTTCTTTGCATGACCTACCAATTGATAGAACTTACAATATAGATTGGCAGGTTCACTTAATATTTTATGTAGATACAAGAATTCCTTCAACTAATGACCTTTGGTTTGAAAAATTCTACACTAAGTAATTCCTTGTGAATTTATAAGATTTGATGCTCGTGATGCAAGATCATTCATGAATGCTATACATGAGTCTTTATGATGACCTTTATTTCTGCATATTGTACAACATAGTTCCTCATGTATTTTTCTTTCTTTCTTGATATCTTGTATTTGCAATGTGAGGTTCGCAAGTTGCATCTGTACCTGCATCATTCTCGCACCATTTTCTTCGATTAGTGAATCCTCCAACTTGATAACAATATCGATAGCTTCTATCTAGGATACAATATTCTCTTTCGCCAAAGGAACATGGATATGTGGTAGCATCACTACAATAAACCATTCTTTATGTTGGACAGCTGTCATCTGAAAACTTCACTTTAGTCATCAGAGTTTTAAATCTTTCGGCGAAGTCCCAAACACACTCAGTTAGCAATTGCTTTATCTATTTTAATTATGTTATGCATTGCGACTCTGACTTAGGATTCTTGAATGATTCTATTAGTCATATTTGGATTTGATATATTGACTTCTGAGGGATCCCTGTTGAGACCACAGATAATTTCTTATACCAATCAAGCGCATGACCTCTAAATTTTGTGATCATCTAGGCTCTCTTTATAGCCTCATCTTGGACCTGTCACACTGTCCAAACAACTTCACATATGAACCAATATTACTTAGAGTCCTCCAACCCATTCCCATTAAATATAGGTAACTTTATATCACTTCCCTCCATTCTATGTACTTGTTGTAATGTTGAATTAAAGGTTCCACTAGTAGGAATTCCTTGATTATTGTTTCTACTATTATTGTTACTATGATCGATGAAACCACTCGTTTATGTGTTTTTAGGTCTTATCTCATGTCGTTCTCACTATATGCCAGTTAATTAAAACTTAACATGCAGAGTGCTAAACATAAATTATCAACCCGAGGAAGTCTTTTATTTCAAAATTATCATGCAAGATATATGCAAGCACAATTTCTACCTGACACTGTTATCTATTGGTATGAAATCGAAACTATTTGTAAACTAGGTCACACTTGCTTGAAAATAAATCAAACCTAAGCCTATTCATGAAATCACACTGTAAATCTAATCATACTTCAACAAAATAAACTATTATAAAACAAGATCTAAATGCATAAACCTGAAAGCAATGCTAAGTTGGCCAGCGATAGAATCAAAATGAATTAATAGAAGAACACTATGATAAACCAAATGAATAAAACATGAAATGAATAATAAAACAACTATGATAAATCTAATGAATGAAAGCATGAGTTAACAATTAACAGATCTACAAAATAAATCACTTACAATCAACACTACCAGCATCTGCTCAGGGAAGAGGGCCCTTCCTCCACCGAGCAGAGCTGGATCTCCACAATAAACGTCTACAACTCCAGAACTAAGAAATTTCCAGCATGTATTATCATAATGGAAGGATTACAATAGATCTGGATCAAATTCTACATCATAACATTGTGTTCTCTCCTATCTTGCATCTCGTATCATCCATCTGCTATCCTGCCTAATATATCATCTATAATCCTCCCTTACCAATGAGATTGATTACATATTTATACATAAAATTATCTCATGAAAATGAATAACTGAACCCCCATCTTGTGATCTATAATAGCTGGAACATGGCCGTAACTGCTAGCAACTTTGGAACTGGCCGCAACACCAAATATGGAAAATACCCTCTCGAAGAACCACCTGCATATCACAAACCGTAGATTTTTTTGGCGATTTCCTTTTGATTCAGTTAAATGAGGATGTTATGCACAAAACCCATGTCTCGGATTTTTGAGATTCATTTCCATCTGCCCGCAAATCAAGACGCGAATCAAGGTGTTCTTATGTGGCATGCGTTTTTGGTTAAGGCTGTAACAGCTGGCTATGAGCATCCAGTGCGTGAAAACTCACTCCGCAAACCATCATTAGTAAAATTATGCATAATAGTCTTTTATTCATCAAAGATAAAAGAAAATAATCACTATTAACCACTTAAAACATCAATGGAAATAGCAGGCTGTTCAACACGCAGCTACAACAAATGGATGAAAAATGGAATGATAAATGAGAAAAAATGGTAAGAAAATGGATGAAAGGTATTTCGGTAAGTGATGGAAAATTGGACAATTCCAGGGCCCAACGCCTCAGGTTCTGGAGATGTACATGGGATTGTTGGTATGTCGTAGTCCTGATATGGACCGAGTACTTCCTCTTCTTTGTCTTCTGATATAAGTCGATATTCCTCCTCTTTGTCATAGGATTATTCATTGATATGTGGTGCCAACTCATATTTCATTCTTTTGGGTGCCCTACAACTTCCTCTTATGGTCACAGTCCTTCTCTTTCCCGATCAAAATCTTCTTCAACTCCTCACACATATACTCTCTTTTCCAGTCTCGCTATCGATGGGAAACATCTCAGCTTATTCTTGTCCATTTTCCTCAAATATTTCTTGAAACATTACCCAAAGTCTCTGTGCACAAGGATTTATTTGTTGAACACCATATTCAGTATCCCTTTTTCACATACCAACATCTTTATACACAATTTCAAGGATTTCAGGTAGCGACCTCAAGGTTGCTGGAAGAAATCTCTTTCTGTCTCACTATATGATCTTATAGTATCGATTGCAATCTTAGTAATATATCCTTCCAAAATTATATCAACCCATAAGTGGACATCCCTAGATATAGGATTACTAACTCTTTTCAGTCGTTGGATTGACTCAGGACTCCACTATGTGGGGTCTCTGCCTTGAAAATATTTACTCTCAGTATGTAGCTTCGACAACCACTAATGGAGCAGAATGGTAAATTCACTATAGAAAAATCTCATGAATATGTGCGTAAATATATATTTCTAGCCATCTTGTCAGTCTCAGTCATGATTCTTTACGTTCTTCCTGTACAAACTCTCTTGCTTTGAAATCAACCCAATCTTGAATTTCTAGTTTCGTCAGGTGCAAAAACACATCCCCGTTATAATGATTCATATTTCAACAACGAAACCATTTTTTGGTGTAGTTTCTACTAACCCAACTTCACAATTCCTTGTTAGTCAACAAATCTAAAGATATTGTCCCAACAGAGTGTAACTCCATCACCAACAGTTACGATACAAGTGAGGTCTAACCCAATATATCTATGGGAACTACGAGAACAAATTTTCTACAATTATGGAAGGGGATTTCTTTATCATAGAGTGATCAAGCGGCTTGACCAAAACCAAAATATAGAATTTCATCATCATACATACATCATAGAGTAAGACAAACTGATCTGTAAACACACATAGACAATATATAGATTTTAGTACATATCAATCAACATTCTGCAATATTCAAGCATTAGATGTTCGAGAAACTTGTAAAGATTCATTCACAATAGACACAGACATTAAAGATACATATTTAACATGGAAACCCATACGGGAAAATCCAGAAAGGTACTCTTCATCTGGCATGAGTGATATTTTAAATGTCTTTGGGCTGTGCACACAACTTGTAGACCTCTCTCATGATTTTCTATACAATAGATGAGGTTCCTTTTTCCTTTCTCCTACTCTCATGTCTTCCTACTTCTCTTCTTATTCTATTTTAGACCGATCTCTTTCTCCCTTCTCATGTTCATGTCTTTTCAATGTCTCATCATCAGCACATAGCTTGGATCGAACTTATATTCTTTTTACAATTCTTGTTTTACCCATCGACTAGTTCTTAGCTATCAATCGACGGGTTGTTCTACAAAATCAAAACATCTCACTTTTATTAATGCAAGTGCTATCGTCCTAACTTACAATCATGCTCATTTCCCAAAAATGACTATTAGTTTAACTAACTCTTATAAAAAATAGGTCAAACTTCTAGTTCCAACTTACTCTTTTCCTCTTTTGTCACATCCTTTTTCGTCGCGGTCTTATTTTCCTTGCGACCAGATGCTTCATCTTTTCGAAAAAAAATATTCTATCTTTTTCTAGGGACAACAAGTGACATAAAGGTTTGAACCCACCCTTACTCTCTTGATGAGAAAAGGTGAGTAAGATTTCATTTTTCCAAATATAGTTCAAAGCATTCTCGAGAAAAAAATGCAACAAAAAATATAACTTTCAATGAACATGAGATCTTAAGACCTAATCTTATGCATCATGATTTTTTTTTATAGTAGTTAGTGAGTCCCTTAACATTCCATGAAAATACTTTTATTGAGTTATAGTCTCAAAGTTGGCCATGCTAACCACCCTAATATTATTTGCGAGCACAACTAGGACATTATACAAATTAAGAGTTGATGGGTTGTTTAGGACGTGAGTATAATAATCCTTATGGGTGTAAACTTTAGGTTTTCATATGGGTTTGAGGGTTCCTATAAGTTCCAAGGAATTGTCCATTGGTTTATGGGAACATTTGGAGTCGATGCGCATTTCAAGTTACAACAAAATTATGGTCCTATGGATTCTTATGAACCATATATACCCACCCATAATCAGAAGTATGAATGGATTAAATAGAAAATTGGACTTGATCTTGAGTTTGAGTAGCTAACTAAATAGGGGCCTAAAGTGGATTAGACTTAATCACAATTAATCATTACAAATCTTAAGGTATATTCTTTTATATAAAAATAAATCTTAAATAAATATACTAGATTGATTATTTAATCATCTTATTCTACATAAATAAAGACAAACCCTTTAATTTATTAATTGATACCAATCTTATAATATAAGATTTGAAACATTAAATTGATATATTACATTGATCATTTAATCATCCTCCCTTTATTTAATTATCCTCCCTTTACTTATTCGAACATAAACATTACCCTAATGTAATTATTACAAAGAATGATTAGAACCATTCATAAAATAAAAATCATTATTTATTTTTCAACTATAAGATAAAGCAGAGATGAAACACATAAGGTACAAACACAAGAAAGAATGTGGTTCACCCCTAATCTGGGGCTACGTCCACCAAAATTGCTATTATTTCCTATTAATTACTCAACACAAGTTTACAAATCTTAAGTATACCTACTCCATCTCATCTTATTTATACTCCTATCTCTCAAAAAGAACAATATAAACTTACTAATTAGCCTTAATGCAAAGCCTTTCTTTAAAAGGGAAATACCATTTGCTTCAAAATATTTCCATTTAATCTAATCTTGGCTTCAAATCCTACCATCATTGTTATGTGCTTTAAATAGGTTTATTACATATCATAAGAACAACCTATAGTTCAATACAATTACCATATAAATGAAAGGAGAGTGCTTTTGGCTCTTTGCTACAATAATCAGAATTTCACCATATGACAATTACTAAATTATTAAATACTAATGCTAGTCCTTCATAGATTTATTTCATAAATAGCCTATTTCATGGATTTATTTCATTTAATCTAATCTTGGATTCAAATCCTACCATCATTCTTATGTGCTTTAAATAGGTTAATTACATATCATAAGAACAATCTATAGTTCAATACAATTACCATATAAATGAAATGAGAAAGCTTTTGACTCTTTGCTACAATAATCAAAATTTCACAATATCATAATTACTAAATTATTAAATACTAATACTAGTCCTTCATTAGTTATAAACACTATTAATTATATATGAACACATTCACCAATCAATTAAATAATCAAATAATATACATGCATATATGTATATAGCTTCCTGAAGAGCTTCGTTCTCTTCACAACAACGAAATATTGAAACAAGATACCCATAAGACAATGTTAAGACACTCACACCCTCTTTTCCTAATCATGGAAGAGATACACATTCTGCAGCAAACATTCAATGTATTAAAACAAAATACATTTAGTAATCACTCCTCAAGCTTCCATTGTGTCATATCTACTTGCGTTTACTTAGGTTTTATATATATATATAAACTCTGATGAAAAACTATCCATTACAACCCCATTTTGTTTTTTAAATCTTCTAGCATGGAAATTTCTCGAAACTGTCATTTCTCCACGGCATACAGAAATGATATTGAAAGCAAGAGAGGAATTGGCATAGGGATATTGTGGAGAAAAAGTAAGAGGATATTGAAAGCGATTGAGGAATTGGCATATGTGTTAGGACTCATTATCAATTTTTACGTCTTATATAATTTTATATGGTTTCATAATCTTTGTGACAGTCTTATACCCTTCATTTTGTATGACTTTGGTTCAACCATTGACTTAAATTGATATCTAAAGACCCAAAACATGTCTTTAATAGTTCTCTTGTTTTTAGTTAAGTTTTGAAAGGTCCTAATGCATAATATCAGTTATGATATTATGTTCTTGTACTAATTTTGATGTTCCAGCACCAGGATGAATGTTTCAACGATAATCCATCTCTAATAATTTTCATGAACAATCAACAATGCAAATCAATTTCGTAAATTTGCACTTCTGGTACTTGTTCTAGTACCTGATCTGGCTCTCAATCTGGTACCCAGATTTTTTGCAGTGAATATTTTTGAACTGCCATATTGCGCCTCAATCTGTGTGCATGTGGAAGCATATCTCTCTGAATAGTATAATGGGTTTGAAGACAAACTATCTAGCTACAAAGCTCAGAAATACTTTTGCCAAATTCGCAACCAACCAAGATGCATCAAAGGGGCATTTTTCCAATTTTGGCCAAATTGTGTTTTATGAGTTGGTTGTTTCTGAGTTGTTTGAAGGAACTCTGAAATTAGGGAAGTTTGTTTTAGGTTGTTTAGACTTGATGTAAGTGTACAAATGGTATAAGGGTGCATGGATGTAGATGTAATGGGGAATAGATGATAGATAGAACAAAGCACAAAAGAATGTATTAAATTGTTTGCCAATGGAATAGAACATGAGCGAATTACCTCTTTTAGCTTTTATCTCTAATTAATTTTGAAGACCATTTATTAGTATGGATTGATTAGTTAAAATATCAATGCAACTTGGATAGGAAGGCCCCCCTTCATAGGATCGCGGTGCATCTTAAGGCATGATTAAAGAGTGTTGTATATTCATTTCAGAACTTTTGATTGATTTCTAGTAGCTTGGTTTCATTTATGCTTATGATTCTTAAATTTTTCATTTGATTACAACAGTTAAGGAGCGATGAATTCATAGTTGGAAGCTTGCATTGTTTTAACCCAATTTCCATTTCATAACATAGTGGGTTATATATTGGTTCAGTTTATTTTGATGAAGCTTTGAGATTATAAGGATTGGTTGTTGGTTTAGTACCTTTCACATTTTAATGCTCATTTGATAGTTACTACTGGTTTTAAGATCAAATTTGGTTTCATAGAAGAATATCAAATTAAATTGATTCGATAGAATTATTGATCTAGAACATCAAGCTTTGAGTTAAATATTGAAAAGATCATTATCTTGAGAAGTCAATGGAATTTGTTCCAGTCATGATTGCACTTATGAATTTATAATTTTCGGTATTTTATAACAAAATTTCTAAGATGGATATGATTAAGGAAGGAACTTTGTGATTGATTTTTCCTTTAAGAAACTAATCCAATTAGTAAATGGAATACAAAATCATATTGATGGTAGCCAAAGCTTGTTTTAGTTAAATTACTTTAAGTGGGATATTTTGGGAATTTCATAATAGAGCAGTAGAAACAAGTTGGGTGGTGTGAAGAGTTAAGAATTGTGATAGCAACACAAAACTACTCCATTCATGTACATATTGTACTGGTCCCCCCAAGTCTACCTTCTTGGAGACATTTACCACCATACACACTCATTTTGGTTAATTTGTCCTAGTTAAACCACTATCCTAAGTTTTATTGACTTAATTGACATTAGAGGAGCACTGGATGACATCAACACGAGCACACCCACACCTACCTTCAGTCAAAGAGGCTAACTTAGCCTTCACCTACATTCAGGGAGGCTAACTGGAGAACTCCGGGGGTGATCTGAGTGTCATTAATGCCCCATATTACTAACTGATGGTTACAATCAGTTAAAAAGAGCAGTGAAGGCGCATTTCTTTATTAAATTGATTATTTAATGATTATTTAATGAATGGGAGTCAACAGGGGCACCTCCAACCACTTCTGCTGGTTAGTTACACTTCAGTTAACATCATCAGGGTTCATTGGAGTCATTAATGTGATACCACTTATTGGTTGGCTTGCAATGACATGTGTCTTAGCCACTTTTAGTTAGGATTAGTCAATTATTGCACTCCGACTTCAGTTAGGGCTCAGTTGAGTAAATTAGGGTTTTAATCAATCGTTAACTTGAGTGTTGACTGTGTCTTACATTCAGTTAAGCTAGAATCACTCATTTAATTCGAATGACCTCCTTGGGAATTCAAATTGCCTTGGAATTTATGCATCTGGCATGATCATTGTATTGTATCATCATTATTTCATCTGATTATACAGAGCTGCTACTTCCATTGCAACACCATTTTGCCAATTTTATGCATATTTGTTTGTATTCTTTGTGACACTGTGTTTTCAGTTCCTAGATCACTGTGACAAATTAATATGGTATTAGATCTCATGGTGGGATGAAGCTCAGATGTCTCAAAAACAAGGTTTTTGACAGATCTTGCATGAAAAATTGAGCAATAGCTCAAAAATCCGGCACTGCACCAGAAGCCAAGGCTTACCACTTAATACCCCAAGTAAGGAAATTGTTGATCAACCTTGCTTGATTGACTATGGTGGGTGTGATGAAAGCCTAAAATGTGCAAGCCATCTGACCTTGTATTTCCCTTTTTGTTGTGATTTTCAATTTTTTAACAGGTGAAAGCATTCGCTATAGCAGATTCAGATGGCCTCTTCCGTTGAACTCTTGAATCCGTTCAATTTCCACTCATGGAATGGAAACATGGAGATCCAACTACGTGCCATAGGACTCTATAAGGTCACTATGGACACTAAAGAATATCCTTCTTCTGTGACAGACAAAGCTAGATTCTTGAACGAGAAGGATGAAGCATTCAGATTCTTGTGCCTCTCTATTTCCCGGGATCTTCTTTTCCATATTTTGGGATTGAAGACTCCAAAGGAAATATGGGACAAATTGGAAACCCTGTATGGAAAGCAGGATGATTTGAGAGTATACTAGATTGAGAATGAGTTGATGTCTCTCCAGCCTTCCAATTTCGAGACCTTGAATGATTTTTTCACAAAGTTCAAGCACATTGTCTTACTATTGAAGCAATGCAAAGTGGAGAAGGAAGATGATCATATCATCCTCACCATACTCTCCAAACTTGGAGCTGATTATTCATTTTTTGTCTCTACATTCCATGTGGGGAAGCTCACAAACCCTAGATGGAAGATGCCTTCACTCAATGTCTTCATTGAGTCCCTAACAAGTGAACATGATAAGCTTTTCCAGATGGGGATCATCATATCCTCCTGTGATCAAGCCCTCCATGTCTTGGGGCCCAAAGATATAAAGGGTAAAGGAAAGCAGCAGAAGAATCCAAAAACTAAATTCAAATCTCCTAAGCCTAAAGTTGAAAACCAGCAGCATGATGAGTCTTCCGGCTCAAAGAACAACAAAGGAAAAGGGAATCATGGAAAGGAAAAAGTCAAGTGTTCATACTGTGGGAAGGGCTTCCACCCTGAACATGCCTACATGAAGAAGAAACTTGATGAATCTACCTCTCTCCTTGAGAGAAATCACATCAATCTTCTGGAAATATTTCGGAGGAGAGATCATCAAGATCAGGAACCACAGCAAGAAAGAGGTCATGCCCTTATGGAAAGCACTTCGAAGTCCAAAGCACTCTTGATAGATTCTGGAGCTTCGAACCACATGATGGCTGAAAGAGACTCCTCATCTTTGGAGACCGAAAAATCCATCCCCATTGACATGGGATATGACTCGACCATCATTTTCGAAGGACAAGGTATTGTTGATCTTGAGAATAGCTATTTTTCAAATGTTTTGTATGTACCATCTCTAGCATAAAATATCTTGAGTGTTTGTTAAATGACACATACAAGAGTGCTTAAGAGAGTATCCTTTAGCCTAAATGATGTAGATATCACAGAACTTGCATCCGAGAAACTTGTTGCAAAAGGCCTTGCAAACCATCATGCAAAATCCTATGAGTTTTTCCACTTTGTGGCAGACGCAAAGCCCACCGCACTGTTGACTCATGGAAATGAAGTTAGTATACTATGGCATGAGAGGTTCGACCATCTCAACTTTAAATACTTGCAGCAATTACAGAAAAAATCCATGGTTGAAGGCCTCTTGGTTATCAAGGAAACCATTGGAATTTGCAAGGGTTGTGTTGTTGGAAAGCATCCTGAGCACAAAACACATATTTCATTAAATTTGGAAATATTCTATTACAAATACTTCATCCACATTGAGTTTTTTTGTAAATCTCTAAATACACATTCTATTAAATCTAGAAAAATCAACTCAAATAACTATTCCATTAAATTTGGAAGAATTAATCCAATGAACTATTTTCTCAATTAATATTTTTTATTTATTTCAAGTAAAACTTTAGTATTCAACCATTCAAAAGAAAATATTACATCTCAATTAGAACTAGAGGAAATATTACATCTTAATTAGAACTAGACGGGTTAGATCTAGAATTTAGAACTTTCGCTAGATTGAGTTCTTTCAAAATGAGGAAAGTCATAGCCTTTGAATCCTTACATAATTTATATTAATATTATTTATAGTTTGTATTAAATGTTAAGTTGATTAAATTCTTTTATGACATAATACCAACATTGTCTTTGTTACTACAACAATTATAAACATTGTCATAGTAATTATTTTTGTCTTTGTTGAGTATGTTGTTTTATTTTTGGAAGTTGGCACCACTTATAATCAAAACGAGAAAATATTGTATGACTTTAAAGTCTAAGTTTTACCCTTGTAATAGTTAAAGTAAATTATGAATTAAAATAGCAATATAATTTATTATTGTTGTTGTTGGTAGTGGTAGTGTATTAAAAACTGAGTTGATGAATGTTTACTTTATGAATAATAGATTAACGTGAGAAATTTCTTACCTATAAGTTTATTTAATGATATTAATGTTAGTAAATCCTCCCTTATTTATTAATATTAATTATTTTAACAATAAAAATCAATTATGAACTAGAATAGCATTAGTGCAATACAGAGAGGAAAGGGAGAAAACCAGCTAAACTAATTATTGCAAGTGTTCATTATTTATTTATGAAGTATTTGATCAATGTGTTTAGTTGAAAAGAGAATATTTATATTGAAAATATATATATCTTACAATATTTATATAATCATTAAGATTTTATATCATCTATTAATTTATGTTAAGGCACAGAGGAATCGAACCACCATCGTCCTGCTTGTAATGCAGGTGCTCTTCCATTGAGCTAGCACCCTTTACAACATGGGGGGAGACGGATTGTGTTAACCCCTAGACTATACTTTTCTAATCCTCTCTGACAAATCAAAAATATGAAAGTCTTAGACTTTGATTCTTTCAAAATGATGAAATTCTTAGACTTTGATTCCTTACATAATTTCTATTAATATTATGTATAGTTTGTATTAAATGGTAAGGTGATTAAGTTTATGTAATGACCTTAATATTGTATATGTTACGATGATTAAGCAATTGAATTATAATTTGATATGGTAACTAGTACATTGGTGTTGTTGAGTTCCTATACTAGTAGAAGGTTGGCACAATTTTAGAATGATCCATTTAAAAACTAATTAATGACATAATACAAATGTGTTTGTTATTATAACAATTTTAATTCTCGACACAACAAATAATATTGTATGTGTTGAGTATTATGTTGTAATATATTATAAGGCTGGAAACATTTTACAAGTGACAAGAAAAACTATTATATATTAAGTGTTACTATGCTAAGTTTATTATTTTAATGATAAAAAACAATTATGCGTTACAATAGAAATATAATTTATTTATATTACTATTATTTATATTTTCTAATAAAAGTTAAGTTGATCAACGATTATATCATGAAAAAAATATTGTAGAATATTTTTTTACATATTATTATTAAAGTTATTTAATGACATTAATAATCAATGTTTGTTGCTATTATTATCTTGGAATTTCATTTAATTGAAATTATGTTAATTAATGTGTCTAGATTGAGTTACCATAGTAAGTGTGATTCTTTTTTGAGTATGATGTTTTATTTTTGGAAGTTGGCACCACTTGAGAGTGGACAAAAAAAAATATTTTGTGACTTAAAGTAAAATAGGCCTTGTCTTAGTAATGATTAAAATATATTATGAATTAGAATAGAGACATAATTTATTATTATTGTTGGTGGTGGTGGTGGTGTATTAAAAACTAAGTTAATGAATGTTGATGTTATGAATAAGATATTTATGTGAGAAATTTTACCTATACATGTATAGTAATGATATACTTTGATTATCATTAATATTTATATTTACGTATTAAAACAAAAGTCACCAATATTTGCTGAGTGAATTATCAATAATTTGTGTAAGAATTTCTTACCAAATATGAAGTTATTTAACAACATATTAATATTGTGTTGTGGCTATTATTAACTTATGTAGTATTGACATTAAATTTTAATACTTGGCTACTGATTTTCGGGATTAAGCTATGTGAAAGGTTTTCAAACCATAATGAATTTTACATTGTTCCCCTGATGATCATGCGTGGAGTGCCCACTTGAAATGTTGGTTTGAAAAACTCACTGACAACTTAATCCAAAAAATCATTCACAATGATGAAAAACTGTGAAAGCCTACACTTTGAAAAAGTTACTACTTTGTCTTTGTTGAGCATAAGATATTGCACTAGTACAAAGTTTGCACCACTTTAAAGGCTACAAAAGAAAATATAATATTAATTAGAAAGCAACAAAGTAGAACAATTAAATTTATATCAATTATCATAACAAACAATAGGGAAAAGTCACTTCAAACTTATTGCAAATACCTTACATTATTCACAGAGGATGTCTAGAAGATGTGTTAAGGTTCATTATTGAATATGATTATGCACATTTGATATAGTGACATGTTGAGTTTATGTTAAAAACAAATTAAAAATTTAAAAATTAATGGTGCTATCTAATTCACATAAAGTACCATCGCATGAATTAGCATAGAAATTGAACCAAAATTTTCATATTAGTAAATAATATAAAATTCCTCAAAAAAAGGCTTGAAGAGAATATTTGATATACAACAAACATTGAAAAGTGTTTATTCTTGTATATTAATAACTCGTTTGAAGATAAAATTACATTCATGAATAATCTCCACCTAATCTCCTTATATTCAATCAAACAAATCAATTACAACTTGTACACCACATTTATTTATTGTGGCCTTCCTCCAATCTTCTTTCTTTTGCATCCATGCCCAAACTATGGTATTAACTGGAATAGATCCAAGTCATGTGTCATCAAGGTTTGGTACCAAATATTGTTCTAAAATTTCCCCTTGTATTTTCTTGAACTAGGCTTCCATCAATCAACCTTTACATGAAGAGTCTCACTTTCATCATTCTGGAAGATATATGAGATGGTTGTTTCCATCCAAATCATCTCTCCTTCATCCTTAGTTCATGATCTAACTAGCAACATATTACCTTTCTAAAATTCAATCATAGGATTGAATCTTGGCTTTAGCTTGTTGCACTTGGGTCCAACATATACCAGTTCATCCGTCACATTATCAAAATCTCCATCCATAATACTTATATTACATGCAGTGCATTACATCTCACATGGATTAAATTGTCTTTATGATGCAATATACTTGATGATAATGTCTAACATGAATTAAAGTTAACATGATGTTACTAGTTAATGATTGATTTTCTGAATTAAGTTATGTGAAATCTTTTCAGTCCACAATGAGTTTTTCATGTTTCCCGTAACAAGCATGGGTGGAGTGTCCTCTCAAAACGTTGGTCTAATCCAGAAAATCAATCACAATGATGACAAACTGATAAAACATGCACAATCAAAATGTTAGTACTGTATTTATTGAGTATAAGTTAATATACTAGTACAAAATTGACACCACTTTAAAGTCTACACGAGAAAATTTAATTATGAATTTGAATGCAACATAGTAGTACAATTAAATTTATATCAACTATAATAATGAATAATAGGGAAAAAATTACTTCAAACCTTATTTCAAGTGCCTTACATTTATTCACAAAGCAAGTCTATAAGATGTTTTAAGGTGCGTTCGCATAAAGTATCATCACATGAGTTAACATTGAAGTTGAACCAAAATTTCATATATGTAGCAAATAATATAAAATTTGTCAAAAGGTAGCTTGAAGAGAATATTTGATATACTACAGACATTGACAACTTTTTTTTCATGCATATTAATTAGTCATTCAAAAAGAAAAATTACATTCATGAATCATCACCACCTAATCTCATATTTTCTCAAGCAGATCAAGTATAGCTTGAGGACTAAGATTTCCACAGTCAATCATAATGACAAAGAGAGTTTATGGAATTAAATTGTGTGAACTAAAACGTCCCTACTTTTCAAGTGGACACTCAACTAATCATCAGGGGAACAAAATGAAAAGCTCAAAGTGGTATTGAAGAGAGTGAGCAAAAGCTAATAATAAATAAGGTAAGGGTTTTGTACATGCATTAATGAATATAATTATGCACATTTGATATAGTGAGATGTTGTGTTGATCTAAAATACAAATTGAAAAGTTAAAATTTGAATGGTCTTATCTAATTCACATAAAGTATCATCACATGAATTAACATTGAACTTGAAGTGGAATTTTCCTATATGCAGTAAATAATATAAAATTCCTCAAAAAGTAGCTTGAAAAGTACTTATTATACTACAAACATTGAAATTTTTTTTATTCATGTATACAAAAAGTCATTCAAAAAGAAAACTTACATTCATGAATCATCTCCACCTAATCTCCTTATATCCACTCAAGCACATCAAGTACAGCTTGTGCATCACATTTATTTATCTTGGTCTTCCTGCAATCTTATTTCTTTGGCATCCATGCCCAAACTATGGCATTAATTGGAATAGATCCAAGTTCTGTGTCATCAGGATTTGGTACCCAATATTGTTCTAAAAAATTTCCCTTGTATTTCCCTAAGCTAGGTTTCCACCAATCAATCTTTACATGAAGGGTATCGCTATCATCATCCTTGAAGATATATGAGGTGGCTTTTGCCATCCAGATAATCTCTCCTTCATCCTCATTTCCTGATATAGCAAGCAACATCTTTCCTTTCTCAACATCAATTCTAGGATCGAATGTTGGCTTTGGCTTGCTGCATTTGGGTCCAACATACACCGCTTCATCTGTCACATTATCAAAATACCCATCCATAATACTTGATATTGCATGGAGTGCATTACCATCAACGTTAACATTTTGCTTCATCTTGGACCAAAAATCATCAAAAGAAGAATCACTTTCATCCAAGGGTGTATGGTCATTGTAGATTCCATCTAATGCATCAAGAACTCTTTTCCAATACTCTAGTTTTTTATTCCACTCCTCTATAACAATTGGTGAATTCTCATTGCCAATAGTCTCTTTCCACATTTTTATGTATGATGTTATTCCTTCCTTTAGTTCTATTAAATAAACATCATTATCTTTGGGATGTAATAAATATGGCTTCCCTATGGGAAATATAGGTCGACCTTCATAATCTATATTCCACAACTCAACTGGTTCTGACCACTCAATGTCTCTGATGGATTCTTTATACCTCATAGCTGGAACATCATTGACTACAAGAAATTGGAAGTAGTGGACATTAAGATGTCCAACTATTGCATTTTTCCCCTCCTTGATGTACCCATTAAGAAAAGTTTTGAATTCATACACTTTGTCAATAAGTTTAGGTGGAAACACCTATTTTTCTTCTATTTTGTGATATGTATCCATCATCTCAAGTAAAGAATATATATCTTTACTTTTCAAGTTGGAAGACATTCTTCCGTAGGTTCCATCTATGTCTTCATGGGTGTGCCCCATAAGGAAGAACCCAAACTCAATAGTGATGAAGAGACCAAGTGCAGTTAATAATGATAGAAACATGAAAGCATAACGATTCTTATTATCACTAGTTGCATTGTCCAACTATAACAACAAATGTGGAGGAAGAGGTTTAAAATCAAGATTTTTATTTTTTGAGCTTCCATTTAAAGATAGGAAAGCATCTTTGTACACTCTACATTTTGAGTAAATAGAGTTTTGAAGTAATGCATTTGGAAGTGGGTTTCTTGAACTTCCACTCTCATAAAGAAAATCACCATACATATCAAGGTGTGGGTATTCAAGCTCCCTCAAGCACTTTGCAAGAGATTTAATCATAAATTTTGATCACATGTGTACAAATGGTAGGGAGAAATGACCAAAACCTCATGTGCTATGCACATGTGTTAGCATACCTGTCAACGACAAACCCAAGTTTGTTCCTGCAACAGATTTTGATTTGACACGTAATATTGGGACTGAAGTCTTTGTTTTGTCCATTTTATCATGGATAATTCCCAAGTATTCCTTTGGATATCGCTCTAACATAATTCTATGGGCACAGTAGAATATCTTCTACACATAACAATCTTATTATGTTTCTTCGATCTAGCTCATTCCTTTTCTTCCAGCTCTTTTGTAGTCAATGTCTTCATATGTGCTTTCAACATGATACATTCACTACATTTACTAAGTTAGTTTTCTTTGAGAATGCCACATCTGGAAAGTGAGTATTCCAAATCTTGCTCATTGTTTGTTGTGATATTGATGGAAAATTGAGCTCTTGAAGAGCCTCATTGATCTCTTTTAACAAAGAGATTTGGGTGTACGTTGATGGAAGCAATCTTAAAGGAGCAGACGTTCCATCTTCTTCAACTTGTCATGTTTGGTTTGGTGAAAAATATGAATTATCCATTACAATTTTGTGCAATATTTCTATGGTTGCCACAATATGTACATGTGGTTTGCATTTGTTGGTGTTACCATGAATTCCTTTGACATGTCCTTGTTGGAAATTATGTTGGTAAGTATTGAAGGTGCTTTGAGGAATGTTATGTATCTTGTACCGATATTTCTTACAAATAATATCTCCATTAAACCTCATGTCCTTTACTTTCCTAACAGTAGGAGGGAGGCCATGGCCATGGCTCTTTGACATGATTGTGTTGGAAAGGAATGAATTCAAGACAGATTCCCTAATGCCATTTTTTAAATATTTTCATACCCCTTCTAGCAGCTACAATGGCTTTCCTATCCACATGTTGAAGACAATCTTGTTTACAACATTCATCCACTGCCAAAAGTCGTATTTCTTTCTCTTCATCTCTCTGTATTTGAAAGTTTCCAACTTTTTTTGTAGCCACAACTCTTTTAATACTTTTATATGTCCTCGTTACGTGCATAGAAATTGAGTCTGGATCTTTTTCATTATAAATATAACCATCCCATGTGTTTAAGGGACTTGTGTCCTCTATAAGATCCCATATCACCATTTCCTTGGGTGCCTCCTTGAAATTTTCATCCGTCCTTAAAATCTCACCTTCATTGTCCACCAACTTATTTATTGGCCATCTAACCAAACAATGTATAGACTTATCCCCAATCCTACATCTTTCAAAATTGCTTTCTATGTCTTCCACAAAAACACCGAGTTTCTTTTCACCAAACATTTCACCCTCAACCATGTCATCTTCACGGACCTTAACTATGATCCCTTTGGAAATGTACATGCTTGTTCCCATGCATTCATGTGTAAGAGAAACCTATTTACATGTGAATGTAAGCCTATCTTGGGGAGTATTTACTGGATGATCATGAGGAAAAAGAGCATCATGTTTTAACACCTTCTCAATGTTAACCACTATGGATCCTTTATTTACCATCCTTCCATGCACCTTATGACCAATCTTTGTATTGAATGTGGAGCCTTCACCCACCTTAACTCCACATTGCAAAAGATCTACCGTGTCTCAAATAGAAAATGCAAAAGAGACATTTTCACATATACTGCAAATTAAAAAAACTTTGTATTTGCTCAAAAAAACAAGCAATGTACTATCAAAAACACGTAATATGTGCTTCAGTATTTTGATTTACCTTTGTTATGCCTCAAATCTATGATTTTCCATGGATGTAAGTCCCCTTCATCAACATCTTCCACAATCAAATGTGGCTCAATGACATTAATTATCAAAACCATAACATATCCTACATTAAGCCTTTCTCCACCATAATGAGTTGTAGTCTCTGTAGATTCAATCCTTCCTAGTCTAATAACTTGACCATTAATTAGGAGGTCAACATAGTCCCCTCTTGTAAAAATTATATTTTCCATTGTAACTCCTCCCAATTTCTGTAACACATTTGAATTGTAGTGTGTAATTAAGGTTAAACCATATGAAATGTATGTTCAAAAAATTAATATAGTTGCAATAATTCAAAACAATAGGGTAGCCCTTTTGTATGCCACGAAACATTGTTCCCCTACATCTTGTGTACGCTAGAAAAAGGGAATTTACATATAAATTACATAAAATATATATAAAGAGATAACAATAAAAGATCCAAGAAGTATTAGAGAATGGCAAATATCAACTTAGATAAAACCACCAAATTCCTATTTGACTTTGGACATGGTACCTATATTATTGATGTATGTGTATGAATGTGTAGGAAATCTAGCTAGAGTTAGCTTTCCTTCTTAAAACATTGCATGATGAATAAAAGTTAATGTGTTTTAGTTTTCCTAATGTAGTTTTTCATCTAACAGAACTACATTGTCATCAATCACATTACACCATGATGAAAATCTAGCTGGAGTTAAATTTCATTCATAAAATATTGCATGGTGACTAAAAGCTAATACGTGTTCATAAGGTAGTATTCCATCTGACACAACCACATTTTCATCAAATACATTACACCATAATGGAAATCTAGTGGAGTTAGCTTCCTTCTAACAATATGGCATGGTAAGTGAAACCTAACGTGTGATATCTTTCATAAGAAAGTTTTCCATCCAACAGAACTACATTGTCATCAATCACATTGCACTACGATGGAAATCTATCTAGACTTAGTTTTCATTCTTAAAACATTGCATGGGTAGTGAAATCTAAAGTGTGTTACTTTTCGTAAAGTAGTTTTTCATCTCACACGACCACATTGCCGTCAATCACATTGCACCATGATGGAAATCTAGTTACAGTTAGTTTTTGTTCTTAAAACATTGCACCGTGAGTGAAAGTTAATGTGTGTTATTTTTCATAATGCAGTTTTAAATCTAACAAAACCACATTGTCATCAATCAAATTGCACCATGATAGAAATCTAGTTGGAGTTTGCTTTCGTTCTTAAAACATTGCACAGTGAGTGAAAGCTAATGTGTGTTAGTTTTCATAAAGTAGCTTTCTATCTAAAACAACCACATTATCATCAAATATATCACACCATGATGGAAATCTAGCCGGAATTAGCTTTCCTTTAAACAACATGGCACGATGAGAGAAAGCTAATGTGTGTTAGCTTTCATAAGGTATTTTTTCATCTACCACAACCACATTGTCATCAATCACATTGCACTGCAATGGAGATATAGTTGGAGTTATCTTTCATCCATAAATCGTTACACAATGAGTGAAATCTAATGTATGTTAGCTTTCATACTATAATTTTCCATCTAGCACAACCACATTGTCATCAATCACAATTCACCATGATGGAAATCTTGTTAGGATATTTAGACACTTAGGAGTTAGTTAAGATCAACTTGTGTAATATATCCATTAGGTAAAAGTGTGTTTCTTTAGTATGCATTAGTATGCATTTGTAAATATTCTAATACGACAGTCATGATATGTTCTAGACATAGAGTGATCCGACGGTTCAACTTCTCTTAGATCATACCTACCATTGATCCGTGGCTTAACACCCGATTGGTCTATGAT